>CM077163.1:238098045-238215667 GCA_039583875.1 Platanthera guangdongensis
CCTTCGCCAGCCTAAAGAGAGGGCCGGGAGACCCACGTGCTAGCCAGGGGCGGCCTCGAGGGCCTCCTCCTGAGTCTTCAGGCCCGCTGCCACCAGGCGAGCTCGCACCTCTTCGCTGACCGGCATCAAGAAACCAGTCTGTTCAAGGAAAATGAGGGGATCTGGGGAGCCCCCTCCTGGGCTCAGCGGTATATTTATAGCCGGACAGTGGGGCCCCACCAGAAGATTCCCTGCCAGCTCAGCACAGTACTCGCCGAACACGCGGGTTGGATGATTCTTTCCGAGCTTGAATCAAGCTCAAAAGAGCGGGGATTGTGTACAACCCCGTGTCCGGCGAGCGGGTCCCGCCAGGGAGGTCGAGCAGACCTAGCCCCGCGACCCGCACCCAAACATCTAAAAGGATATATGGCGGAAGGGCAGGCCCGCTCCCGCCCATTTCAGGCGAGCGAGCCGGCGAGGCGAGCAAGCGGGTCGCACAGGGAATCACGGACCAAAGCAGATGGGTCTGGCGACCTGCGACTAGCAACCGATCGGGGGGTCGCGGTGGCCGCCGGCCAGCCCCCACACGCGACCTGGCCGCCGGTCCGCCCCGGCAGAAGACAGGCAGGTCGCGACGGTCCGGCTCGCGCTCGCCCAGGTAGAATAAGCGAGCAGCTGGAGCCAGGCCGTGCCCGCCTCCCGCGGAGGAGGATTGGAGGCGAGCTGACTCCCAAGGGGTGCGAATAGCCCCTCAGAACAGCGGAGCCACGCTGTTGGCAGACCAGGTTGGACTGCGCATAGCTACTTAGAACAGCGGAGTTTGGCTGTTGGCAGACCCAACCAAGGGCTTTTTGGTATTTTCAGGCCAGTTCTTTTGGTTATTGGCAGTTCAGGTTCCAAAAAGCTATAAATAAGACCCAAGGGGTACCTCAGAGGGCACGCTTTCAGTGCCTCCTTACTCTCGTTTTCAAGTGCTCTCTGAGGGTACCTTAGCTCGGCTTCTGGCTAAGGAAGGGAAGCGCTCAGAGATCTTCCGGGTTTGTGGTGGGACCTCCCTGCCGAGCCCTTGGGTCTGTTCTTTCTTGTCTCCTTCGTTGTTTTTCTTGCAGGAGCAAAGTAGGCTCGAGACCACCCCTTCCCCAAGGGTCGAACTCCACAAGAGGCCGGATTCCGGCTTCAACACCATGCATGGCCGGCCACTCCTCATGCATCCCCTCTTTCATTCCCACTCTCTCCCCTTTATTATTTTCTCTTCCATTTACTCCTCATGCATCTCCCCACTCACCCCTTCTCTCTTATTTAATTCTCATTCACCCCTCTTTCCCTTTCTCTCATTCTCATTTAAACCCATCCATCCCCCCATCTTTTATTTATTTTGTTCTTTTTCATTTTCCAAAATGCACATACATGCATGTAGTCATTCCCTCTCCCCTCATAAATACCATACATGCATCCTCTCCCCTATACATGGTCGGCCACCCCCTTGCCCCCTCTTCTTCATTTCATTCTAGAAGCTTCTCCATCTCCTATAAAAGCCACCCCATCCCTCAAGGCTAAGGAGGAATTTTGGGAAGTGAAGTTTTAAGCTAAATTTGAGTGTTGAGTTGGAGAGTGGAGAGTGCTTGTGAGTTGTTATTGTTAGTTTCATTATTGTATTGATTTTTCATTATTGCAAGTTTTCTTCATAATATAGTCTTGTCTTTTTTAATATTTTGTGTACTCTTCTTTTTACAAGTAATAAAAATATTCCTGTCTTATCTTGTTTTATCTTCCCTTTCAATTATGAGTAGCTAATTTCTCTTAGCCTTCGATCGTGAGGATCCATAAAATGAGATGAGGGTTTCTTTTATTTCATAGTTTTATTTTTGCTTAATTTTACTCGATCTTTCTTTGATTTTTATTTTGTCGACTCCGTATTTCTGGTATAGGGTAGTAGGCTTGGGATCTCATATTTGAGTAGCCGAGAGGCTCGTGAATGTGAAAGATCACTCAAAGAAAGAAGGAGTTGAACGCAACCCTAGAGATAGGATGACGTAAATCTTCCGGATTGGAGTCAAATCCAATAGTGCGGGTCACCTCGATAATGCGGCTTTAGTCCTTTTTGACTTGAAAGAGATTTCGGTCAAAACATCTATAAGTCAGGGGATTTAATGTCCTAGCGAGATTATTTCCTAATTTCGGATCCGTCACGGTCGAGTATGATTTGCAAATTTAAAACTATGCCTTTTCATCCCCCTCATTTCGTTTTATGGTGAATCTTCGATCGAATGCTAACTTTTTATTATAAGTTTTCCGTCTAAAAATTATCTTTCGTTTTAGTTTAAAAATTCTCAAAACCCATTTTCTTTCGGTAGGATAATAGTTCAAGTGTGAGTAGCAGTATTTGACAACCTCGTGTTTAAATACGACCTTAATACTACAATTCGACAGGTACACTTGCCTGTTCAGGATCTAGCTCATCATCGGTCTGCAGGAGAGGAGATCGTATACAGATCTCAGACTATAACATCACTCCATCAAGGATCTTAATCTCACTCGAGGAGGTCCTTGGCCAATATGCAACTCATGTAGGGACTTGGACTTACAGTGACACTGCCGCTCGAGGACTTGAATGTTGGAGTCGACAGCTCTCAGGAGCCTTACTCAACTAGAGTGATGTAGATCGACTCGGGGAGGCAAGTAGTCGGTCTGCAGGAGATGAGCTCATACAGACATCTCGGACTAAGGCATCACTCCAGCAAGGATCTTGATCTCGCTTGAGGAGGTCCTTGGCCAATATGCAACTCGTGCAGGGACTTGGACTTACAACGACACTGCCACTCGAGGACTTGAAACATAATCAGAGTCGTTTTTCCTGCTACTTCAAGAGATTGAAAATGAATTAAGCGCATCAATATCTTTGAGGACGAAGAAATTATAAAGCGAACGATGATCTCGCCACCGCCGAGTTGAGAGGTTGGCGTCCAACCCTGTTCCTGATAGTTGCTCCAGCCGGAGGAGAGATGCAATCGGGGGAAGCTAGGCCGACATGCAAGGGGGAGCTGATCTCGGCCGTAAATGAAGGGGTCCGGTCTTACAAGGGCGCTTATATCCCGAGGCATAGTCCTATCGTCCGCACTGGGCTTTCTAGGAGAAACAGGTCGAAGGTACGTTTCCCAATTTGACCGTTGATCATCTCAGCTCTGCCACCCGAGTACGAGCGTACATGCACAAGCGAGGGGGAATGTTTTTTCGTGGGTCCTCCATGACATACTCACGACTAACATCTTCCCTTGGGCCTGTCTTTACCCTTTGGCTGGTTATCCTGCCTTTGAAATCAGTGGGGCTGTTGCCCAAATGAGAGCTTGGTAAGGTCTATCCTTCCTCAGGTTCGAGTGGTTGGGGTCTAAATCTGTTCCTACTAGTTCCTCCAGTCGGAGGAGAGATGCAATCGGGGGTAGCTAGGCTGACATGCAAGGGGGGAGCTGATCTCGGCCGACAATGTAGGGGTTCGGTCTTACAAGAGCGCTTATATCCCGAGGCATCATCTCATTGTCCACACTGGGCTATCTAGGAGGAACGGGTCTAAAGCCGGTTTCTCGGATCGATCTCGGAGCAGAACCTTAGGGCCTCAGAAATCTTGAGATGGAAAAGCAAAAAAGAGAAGCCAAGCAGTTGCCACTATCTTTATATATGTATGAAAGCATGTACAAAAAAAATACATCATTGGCCGCTAGGGATAGAACCTTTTCAGGTCATCCCCGCTCCAAGTACCTCCCAGCTGCTCTCCAACATGATCCTGAAGATAATAACCTCTGGTGGCCAAGACTTCTTGGACGATGAAGGGACCTTCCCAATTAGGATGCAGCTTGCCAACTGTTGCTCCCCTTCCTGCAGCGTCCACCTTATTCATGACCAGATCTCCTGGGAGGAAATGCTTTAGGCGGACATTCTTGTCGAAGTGCTTTGCCATGCACCGCTTGATCTCCTCTTGGTGGATGGATGCCAAGTCATGGAGCTCTTCAGCGAAATCCAGCGAGAGCCTTTGAGCATCTTCATTCTCTAAGCGCCATTCTTCGCCGCCGTCCCCAGCTGCTATGACACTCGGGCTCCGAACCTCAAACTCTACTGGAATGAGTGCCTTAGACCCGTGGGATAACTTGAAGGGAGTTTCTCCCGTGGCTGAGTCTGGAGTTGTTCTCAGGGCCCAAAGGACTGAGGGGAGCTGCTCTGCCCAATTGCCTTTCAAGTTGGTGACTTTCTTCTTCAGGAGGTTGATGATCAACTTGTTGGCGGCTTCCACTTGTCCGTTGCTGCGAGGATGATGCATAGAGGCAAATCGAAGATCCGTCCCTAGCTACTTGCAGAAGTACTCTAACTCCAAGCTGGCGAACTGTGATCCATTGCCGGTGACGATGGCGAGAGGAATCCCGAACCTGCATGCAATCTCTCCCCAAATGAAATTCTTTACAATTTGCGACGTGATCTTGGCCAGAGCTTTTTCCTCGATCCATTTGGAGAAATAATCAATCATGACAAGCACGAACTTGCTTTGTCCACTGACCTGAGGAAAAGGGTCGATCAAGTCCATCCCCTAGATGGCGAAGGGCCATGGAGCTGTGATCGAGCGCAGATGCTGGGCTGGCTGTAGTTGAAGAGGCGCGAAAAGCTGACATTGGAGACATATTTTGGAGAAGGATTCCGCATCTTTCCGAAAGGTGGGCCAAAAATACCCGTGCCTTAGAATTCTTTGCACAAGAGTGCGAGTCCCTGAGTGGCTGCCACACTCTCCCGAGTGAATCTCCTCCAGAACACAAGGGACTTTAACCTCTAACAGACACCTAGCCAGAGGACCTGAGATGGTTTTGCGATAGAGCTCTTCTTCCTGTAGTAGATAATATGCGGCTTTGTAACGGAACTTCCTCTGGTCTCCCTCGCTGGCAGGAACCCGTCCTGTCATAAAAAAGGAAATAAACTGGTCCCTCCAGAATGTCCTCTGCTCGATCTCCATCATCTCTCCTTCTTCGATGGATGGTCGGAACAGTTCAGTCATGGTACCCCCATCCCGAGGACCGTACTTTGCAAGGTAGTCAGCTTCTGAATTATCTTCTCGGGGTACATGCTCGACGAAGAAAGATTGAAACCCCCCGATCAGACTTTTCACTTTGACTAAGTATCTCCGTAGGATCAGATTATTCACCTCGAACTCGCCTTTGATCTGAGACGTGACTACCATCAAGTCGGTGAAGGCCATAATATCTTGAATTGTCAACTCCTTGGCGAGACGCAAGCCAGCCACCATAGCATCATACTCCGCCTGATTATTTGTAACAGGGAAGAGGATCTCGACTGCTTGCTCGATCCTGGTTCCCTGGGAGCTCACCAGCACGACTCCAGCTCCCACGAAATATTTACCCGAAGCCCCATCCACATACATCTCCCATGAAACTGGGCTAGAAAATCCCTCCTCTCCTTCCACCTCGGCTGAGAAGTCGGCAAGGAAATCCGTCACTGCTTGCACCTTGATCGCTACCCTTGGAGAGTAAGAGATATCAAACTCGCTAAGCTCCACCGCCCACTTTGCCAGCCTGCTAGAATGCTCCACTCCATCCGGGATACTCCGTAGAGGATGATAGGAGATGACCCTGATGGAGTGATCCTGAAAATACAGACGGAGCCTTCGAGCTGAAACTACTAGAGCAAACACCAACTTTTTCAAGATAGGATATCTCGTTTCCGCTTGCCGCAGCACTCTACTCACATAGTAGATATGGAGCTGTCTCTTGCCTTCCTCTCGAACCAACACCGAGCTAACCTCCTCTGCTCCTACTCCTAAGTAGAGAAAGAGATCTTCATTACCCCGTGGTCCTTGGAGGAGATGAGCTTGGGTCAGCTATTGCTTGAGCTTTCCGAAAGCCTCCTCACACTCTGTGGTCCACTCGAACTTCTGATTCCCCCGAAGAGTCTTGAAGAATGGAGAGCACTTCTCCCTTGCCTTGGATAAGAAAGAACTAAGACCTGTCAGCCTTCCCGTCAACCTTTGAACCTCCTTTGGATCTCTCGGGGATGCCATCTCCAGAATGGTCTTTACTTTGTCGGGATTAGGTTACACCCCCTGAGAGTGAGGAGGTGATCTAAAAACTTCCCTCTTCCTGCACCGAAGACGCACTTGGCTGGGTTGAGTCGCATCTTGTACTTTCTCAGGGTAGCGAAGTTCTCCACCGGATCCGTTATGTGCTCTGCAATGCTTTTACTCTTGACGAGAAGATCATCCACATAAACCTCCAGGTTCCGCCCCTTCTGCTGCTTGAAAATTTGATTCATCATCCTTTGATAAGTCACGCCCGCATTCTTGAGCCCGAATGGCATCGTCTTGTAGCTATAACAACCATCGCTTGTTATGAAGGAGACATTGTGACAATCGGGGGAATGCATCCGGATCTAGTGATATCCTGAAAAAGCATCAAGAAAACTCATCACAGGAAACCCGACGGCGGAATCAACCAGCGTGTTGATTTGAGGCAAGGGGTAGCAATCCTTCATGTAAGCTTTATTCAATATGGAAAAGTCAATACATAGACTCCAGCCCCCTCCTAGCTTTTTCACCATTACAACATTGGAGACCCAACCTGGATACTGGATCTCTGATAACTCCTAAAAAGAAGTTATCTATGCAGTTATTCCCAACAACTTATTCAGTTAAATAAATTAAAATAACTTTAAATGATATGGAAATGGAAGTAAACTCTTATTTATTTAAATTGTGGCTAATTTGGTCTTTTTCCGATGTATTTGGACCAGATGTGCCGAAGGAACTTGCCTGGAGAAGGAAATCGGTCAAAACTTCATAGCCTGAAAAAAGGTTGTAATATCTACAAATAATTAGTTGCAACTACCAAGTTTCAGTTTGGCAAGGCAGGCACAGGCGCAGTGGTTGCAACACACAGGAAAACAAAGTTGCAACAACCTGGGGCGAAATTGAAATCCGAAATTTGAACTTTGGCGCTGAACAAAAACATGGAAGGGTGCGTCTCTTGGGGAATTTCGGTGGGGATGCAGATGGCAGTTATGACAAGCAATAAAAAAAGGAAAAAAAGAGATTCGAAGGGGGGGAGAGATTATTATTTTTAGGAGTGAAGTTAGGGCATAGGAGGAGGCGGAAATCGACTATTCACCGGATCTGAAGGAAGAAGAAGTCGCGCAACAAATCCAGTTCCATGCAAAAGGGAGGCAACATCATCCTTTATATGGGCATTTGTAGAGATCAATTGATTGACTTGTTCTAACTCTTATTCATCATGTTTATTGAATCCTCGCTCCGATTTCTCGTACTTTTGACTATGACGAACTAATTCACTTGCGAGTTTTATATGTTGTGAACTATTCGACGTTTGCTTTAATGTTTACATGAACAATTGAGTTAAATTTGGTTTGTGTCTTAAATTTCATTCTCTTCTTCAGTGATGACGTTAAGAGATTACCATCTAGTGCTTCATACTGCGTTCTATATGCGAGAGCTGCGTTCGTAAGTCTCGAGAATTTAATTTGGCTACGTATGATTTAGCTATTTCTCTTCACAAAAAGACAAACTAAGATTAGGGATCAACATATGAGACTCGTACTTCTCATCATTATATTCTCATCCTAATTTAGTTTTGTTATTTAATTTACTTACTCTTAAAACCTTGTGATTTTGCTTGACTTATAAGAAAAGATCATTACTAGTACTCATAAGCTGAGGAAAAAACATTGTCTCTGTAGGTTCGACACTCTACTTTCCATTTTGTTACTTGACGCGACACGTACACTTGCGTAGCACTTATATATTCACACGATAAAGCGTGCATCAAGTTTTCTGGCGCCGTTGCCGGGGACAAGTTTTCTTCTAAGTATTATCTTGTGATATTAGTAATTCTGAGTAATCTGAGTTCAGGTATTGTTGTCATTTTTACTCGTTAACTACTGGATATCAGTGTATGTCCAGATATCGAAACACTGAAATATTACCACTGAATTCTGAAATCGAGAAAACTTGTAGGCTGAATAGAAGGAATCTGAGAAATAATAATACTATTACTCTTGATATGGAGGATAACGGGCAAAATAATGTGGTTAACAATGAGGAGCAAGTAGAACCTAATGGGCAAGTTGACCAGAATGTTCAACCAAATGTTCCTAGAATGACTTGTCGAGACTATAACACACCTTTGCGAGGAGGGTTGCATTTTAGCATAGCCCGACCTACCATAGCCGCTAATAATTTAAAAATTGGCTCCACTATTATGCAATTAATTCAACATAACAAGTTTGGGGGTCTTAACAATGAAGATGTTAATTCTCATCTAAGGACATTCTTAGAAATTTGTGATATGTATAAAGTAAATGGGGGCTCAAGTGAAGCAATTCAGCTAATGTTATTTACATTCTCTTTAGAAGGAAAAGCTAAAGATTGGCTTAACTCGTTACCACATGGCTCTATAACCACTTGGGAGCAATTAGTAGAGAATTTTTTAAACAAATATTTCCCTCCCTCTAAAACCGCTAAGTTGATTAGAGACATCACCACTTTTATGCAAAATCACGGAGAAACTCTTTACGACGCTCAGAAGCATTTTAAGGAGTTGTTGAGAAGATGTCTGCATCATGGGTTACTACAACACCAACAGGTATCCACATTCTATAATGAGTTACAAACGGCTACCATGATCTTAGTAGATGGTGCTGCTGCGGGGGGGGGGGGGGGGGTCATTGATAAAAAAGTATCCCGAGGATGCTTATGCTATCCTTGAAGATCTTACTTCTAACAACTACCAATCTTTTAAGAGACAAGGGAATAACAATCCAACGGGAGTCCATCATGTTGATCAAATCACTTCATTAGCCGCACAGATGGCTTCACAGTTTAATATGATAAACAAACGCTTAGATTCCTTAAGTCAAAATATAGTAATGTCATCAATTAGTAACATTCAATTGCCTAATCCTAACACCTCCTTCACCATAGCACAATTGAATCAAGTTTCTGAAGAAGCCAACTATATAGGTGGCCAAAGACATCATATTCTTCCAAATCATTACAATCCTGAGTGGCGGAACCACCCTAACTTCTTATGGAGAAATAATCAAAATGTTAATCACCCACCCGGATTTAATCATATTCCACATAAAAATCATGGAAATTCAAGAAAATTAACAGATGAAGTAATCTTAGAAATATTCCAAAAGAATGATGCAAGGGTAGTAGGGATAGAATCATCTCTTAGATCACTAGAGAATTCCATTGGACAAATTGCTAATGCATTAAACCTAAGGCCGGCAGGAACATTACCCGTCGATACCACTCCTAATCCAAAAAGAGATGACTCATCTAGCCAATGCAACTCTGTTACTTTAAGAAGTGGGAATAAGATTCTGGGTGGGGACTTGTTACTAGAAAAATTAAAGAATGATGAAAAGAGAAAAAATGAAGATAAGATGAATAAGGTAGAGGACCCTAGGGCTAAAGAAGGAGTAGAAATTGTAGATTTAGAAGAGGAAAGAAAAGTCTATCCACCTTCGCCTTTTCCATCTAGGCTCACTAAGACAAGGCTTGATGCACAATTCCAAAAATTCATGGAAATTTTTAAGAAGTTGACGATAAATATCCCTTTTGCGGAAGCTATAGAGCAGATGCCGAGTTATGCAAAATTCATGAACGATATTCTTTCTAAAAAGAGAAAATTTGTTGAAAAGGAAATAATGGCATTAACTGAGGAATGTAGTGTTATTCTACAAAAGAAACTACCCCCTAAATTAAAAGACCCAGGAAGCTTTACCATACCCTATTCCTTAGGTGTTAAATTTACGGGTAGGGCTTTATGTGACTTAGGGGCTAGTATCAATCTTATGCCGCTCTCTATTTATAATACATTAGGCCTTGGAGAGATAGCTCCTACTTCTCTAACCCTTTAGTTAGCTGATAGGACGTTAGCATTCCCTAAAGGCATAGTTGAAGATGTTTTAGTAAAGGTCGAGAAATTTATTTTTCCTGCAGACTTCGTGGTTCTGGATATGGAAGAGGATAGGGATGTGCCTATCATTTTTGGTAGACCTTTCCTGGCTACAGGAAGGACTCTTATTGAAGTTCAAAAAGGAGAGCTCACCATGAGAGTTAATGAGGAAGAAGCAACGTTCAATATTCTTAAGGTAATTAAATACCCCAACGATAAAGAGGAATGTCATTCTATTGATAACATAGATATTCCTAATAAAGCTTTTAAACAGAATGATCATTGAGAGAAAACATTGCTAGCAATCCTTAATAATAAAGAGTGGAATGAGGAAGAAGAATATAGTAAATTAGCTAAGGTTTTTAATGTTAGTGAAAGGTGGAGAACATATAAGAATGTTGAAGCACTTGAGAGATCAAGTGAAACTAAAATTCTAAAACCATCTATTATGGAACCACCTCAATTGCAATTAAAACCTTTACCCAACAATCTAAAGTATGCTTTCTTAGGAGACGATAAAACTTTGTCGGTAATAATTGATGCATCCTTAGAGCAAAATAAGGAAGATGAATTGTTAGAAGTCCTTAAGAAATACAAAGGGGCTATGAGGTGGACTATTGCCGACATACAAGGCATTAGTCCCACTATATGTATGCATAAGATATTATTGGAGGATGATTCAAAGACCTCTATTGAACATCAAAGAAGACTTAGCCCACCGATGAAGGAGGTAGTTAAAAGAGAAATTATTAAATGGTTAAACGCTGGAATTATTTATCTCATTTCTGATAGCAAATGGGTCAGTCCGGTCCAATGCGTGCCAAATAAGGGTGGGATGATCGTAGTGAAAAACGAGAATAACGAAATGATTCCTACGAGGATAGTGACCGGATGGCGTATATGCATGGATTATAGAAAGTTAAATCAATTGACTAGGAAGGATCACTTCCCTCTTCCATTCATAGATCAAGTGTTAGATAAGTTGGCAGTGAATGAATATTTCTGTTTCTTAGACGGGTATTTAGGTTATAATCAAATAATGGTTGCCCCTGAAGATCAATAAAAGACCACTTTCACTTGTCCTTATGGTACATTTGCGTTTCGCAAAATGCCCTTTGGATTATGTAATGCTCCTGCTACGTTTCAGCGCCGTATGATTTCTATTTTTTCTGATCTGATGGATGAGGGAATTGAAATTTTTATGGATGATTTTTCAGTATTTGGCAGTTCTTTTGATGAGTGTTTGGAGCCTTTAAAAAAGGTTTTGGAAAGGTGTATGCAAACCAATTTAGTCTTAAATTGGGAAAAGTGTCACTTCATGGAAAGAGAAGGTATAGTCCTAGGTCATAAAATCTCTAATAGGGGTCAAGAAGTAGATCGTTCAAAAATAGAAGTAATTGAGAAACATCCACCCCCTACAAATATTAAAGGTATTAGAAGCTTTCTAGGGCATGCAGGCTTCTACAGGAGGTTTATAAAGAATTTTTCTGCAATATCTAAGCCTCTTAGCCATCTCCTTGAAAAAGACACGCCTTTTAATTTTGATCAATCATGTCTCGAGTCTTTCAACACATTAAAGAAAAGTGTGATTTCATCACCTATTGTAATAGCTCCTGATTGGAATCTACTATTCATTCTGATGTGTAACGCTACTAATCATGCTCTAGGGATGGTTCTAGGGCAAACACATAATAAAATCTTTCATACCATTTACTATGCAAGTAAGACTTTAAATGAAGCCCAAATAAACTATACGACCACGGAGAAGGAATTATTATCGGTAGTATTCGCGTTTGATAAATTCCGCTCGTATTTGATTAACTCAAAAGTTATAGTTTATACGGATCACACTGCAATAAGGTATTTGGTAGATAAGAAAGATGCCAAGCCTAGGCTTATAAGATGAATTTTGCTATTACAAGAATCTGATCTTAAAATTAAAGATAGGAAATGAGCAGAAAATCCAGTAACAGACCATCTGTATAGGTTAGAGCAAGTTGAGGAGAAAGATAAAGAAATAGGAATTAAGTAAAATTTTCCTGATGAAAGTATGTTAGAAGTATCAGAAAATAGTACACCATGGTATGCAGACATAGTAAATTATATTGTGAGTAGAGTATTACCATCGGAGATGAGTTATTAACAAAGGAAGAGGTTTCTACAACAAGTTAGGATATACTTTTGGGATACGCCTTATTTATTTAAACATTGTACTGACCAAATCATAAGATGTTGTATCCCTGAGGTAGAAGTACCTAAAATTCTAGAAGGGTGTCATGCTTCTCCATGTGGAGGACATTTTATGGGTCATAAGACGACATTGAAAGTATTAGAGGCGAGATTTTATTGGCTAACATTATTCAAAGATACGCATAACTTTGCAAAATGTTGTGATGCATGTCAAAGAATTGAAAATATAGGTCAACGAGATAGTATGTCTCTACATAATATATTAGAGATAGAGATATTTGATATATGAGGAATAGACTTTATGGGTCTGTTCGTAAATTCAAACGGAAACTTATACATTCTAGTAGTCGTGGACTACATATAAAAATGGATAAAAGCCATTGCGGCAAAAAATAATGATGCCCAAACTATACTTAAATTCTTAAAAAAACATTTTTAACAGATTTGACACTCATAGGGCCATCATCAGTGATGGAGGGTCACATTTCTGCAACTGGCAATTTAAATCATTGTTGAAGAAATATGGTGTGAACCATAAGATTGCTCTGGCATATCATCCACAAACCAATGGATTGGCTGAGGTGTCTAATAGAGAAATTAAAACAATTTTGGAGAAAACAATAAACACAAATAGAAAAGATTGGGCTCATAAACTCAATGATGCTCTTTGGGCATATAGAACTGCATACAAAACACCTCTAGGATTGACTCCGTATAAATTAATTTATGGGAAAGCTTGTCATTTACCCATAGAGCTAGAGCACAAGACATATTGGACGGTTAAAAAATTGAACTTCGATTTTCAAAATACCGGTATGCAAAGACTTTTTCAACTAAATGAACTAGAGGAAATTCAGATGAATGTTTATGACAATTCTGAAATTTATAAAAAGAGAACTAAAAGATGGCATGACTCAAAATTAAGGAAGAAGGATTTTAAACCGGGGCAATTGGTTTTATTATACAACTCAAGATTGAGATTGTTCCCGGGTAAACTGAAATCTAGATGGTTACGACCATTATTGGTCAAGGAAGTTCACCCTTATGGAGCAGTAATAATTTATAATGAAGAAAATGGATCAGAGTTCAAAGTTAATGGTCAAAGACTAAAAATTTATATGAGTAACAACGAGAATTTAAAGAAATCCTCATTTATTTTCGAAAACTAAGTGAAAAGGGAAGTCCTGCCGGGACTGGAAATTTGACGCTAGGTGGGAGGCAACCCGCCATTTTATATCCATTTTATTTTAATTTTAAGCTAATTCTATTTCAGTTAGTTTTTCAAGTTGAGTGTCATGAAGTTGAGAGAAATCGCGAGAGGAGAAAGTTCAAGAGTGCAGTTCTGGAAGTTGCAACGTGCAGAAAAAAATAGTTGCAACATCTAAGTGTCGAGTTCGCAAGGTAAGACTGGAACGGCGCGGGTGTTGCAACGATCAGAAAATAAATTGTTGCAACCTTTTCTTTTCGGGATTCATAAAGGGGTTGAGGCGTTATTAGAGGCGCCGGTTTAGCGGTACCAGTCCTCCTTTTCACGTGCCAGTTGGTCTTAAATTGACACGTGGCGCCAGTTTAAATGAACCGGTCTGCCCTTTATTCAAAGAAGGAGTAGGCTATCGAAACGACACTCTCCTCTCACCTTAAACCCTAATATCACGATCGGTAAGAGGAATACGCCGATCCTCGCCAAGCAGAAGACTCCC
Organism: Platanthera guangdongensis; assembly: GCA_039583875.1. Lineage (NCBI taxonomy): Eukaryota > Viridiplantae > Streptophyta > Magnoliopsida > Asparagales > Orchidaceae > Platanthera > Platanthera guangdongensis. The sequence continues at coordinate 238,111,883 of CM077163.1, forward strand.
GACGGGCTGGTGCTTGATCGGCGGCAGAAGGGCGGTGAATCAATAGGAAAGATCCATCTGAAGACACATCAGCAAGATTTGAGAAGAAGCTACAAGCAGCGCTTCTGCCCGACACCCTGCAACCCTATGAATCCAGACTCGGTAAGATATTGCGCACCTCCCTCTGCATTTTATTCCAAGATTCGAATAGTGGAAGGTGGAAATTCCCCCTTTCTAAGCCTAGCCTCCTCTTTTTCCCCTAATGTAGAAAATGTCATCTAAAAAGAAAGGGAAGACCGTAGCAAGGAAGGCCATGAAGTTTATAAATGAGTCCGCTAAGGAGCGATTTGAGATGCTAAAGTCTATCCCCCTGATGTTTGAGCGGGGTTTTAAAATGGAAAAGAGAGCATGGAGTGTAGGCTACACTCTGCAAATCCATGCTCTGCAGTGGGAAACCCTCTGCCACCGCGAACTGAAGCCATCCTCCCCTAGGTGTGCGAGTTCTATTCAAATGCAAGGTTTTCTGAAAATGAATCAGTGATGGTGAGAGGAAAGGTAATCGACTTTTCTGCGAAATCCATTAACGAACGGTATGATTTGGGATGTGAAGAAGATTTCTATAGTCTGAACCATGTGATTGACTATTCTGAAGTAGCTACATTGGTATGTAACTACATGATCACTTAAGTCTACATCTCTGTCAAGGGAGGCTAAGGTTTGGTTGTTATTTATTAATGCCAGCATTATGCCGACCCAACACTTGAACAATGTGACAATAGACCGAGCAACTCTAATATATCATATCTTGAAGGGAAACCAGTTTAACGTAGGGGAGGTGATTAGCACTCATCTGAAATTAAAGATCAAGGAGAATAAGGTGAGGCAATTGTGGTTCCCGGTGCTGATCACCGAGTTATGTCGAACTGTGGGGGTGGTACAGAGCATGGAGGACTTTGTGACACATGTAAGCCGGGAGATAACTGAGCGAGTCATGGAGATAAATATCAAGGTAGGGAATGAGTATGATGACGGGAGCAGCAAGCTTAGAAAGAGGATCATGGGGACCCCTCTTCTTCGGGCGGCAAACTAGAAGAAGTTTTAATCCCAGGGGGAGAGGGAGCAACACTAGAAGAAATTTTACGTAATATTGAATATATAAAAGTCTACCTCCAATGCCAGCACCGCTACTTCAGATCTAGACTGGATTATCTGCAGAATAGTCTAGATAATTTATCACGGAAAGCAAAACAACCAATTGAGGAAGCCCGGTTCGAATATCAATGGCAGTTTGATGAGCAGGGGAACCTGGTGGACATGGATGGTATTAGCCTTGACCCGACTGAATTGACTAAAGAAAAGGATGATGAAGCAGAAAACAATGATGAAGGCTAACAGTCACATGCTTATAGCATACGACTATTTCAATGGCATAAACAATCTTTTGCATATGCTTAAGTATATGATAGTTTCAGTTTGTCTTTAAAAACTATATTTTGCATATTTTTATGCTGGGTTAAATTTTGGACTGCGCTGCTAATTCTATATGCTTGAGTATATGATATTTTTGTGGATTTCATTGATATCTGTGATCTACATATGTTGAATGGGTTATGTGATAGATTCAATCATGTCCTTAATATTGTCAAAGCTCTGTCTATTATTCTTTTTTTGTCCATATATGTGCATGCTCGCCAGCAACATGACATCATTTTGGAGATTGGGAGTCGCAGGAGGACTTATACAAGCAAGGGCCTTGAGGATAGAAAGACATCAACTTCCCCGGATGGTCAACTTGAGAAACTCTAGGGGAGTACTTCCATTTCAATTATATTTTCTGAAATTCTTTCATATGAACTAACCTTGCTAGAGTCTAGTAACGTTTTAAGTACGGATTGATCGTGATTTTGATGATTCGAAATTTTTGCATTAATTAATGAGTAAGTCATTCTAGAGATCCAATGATAACTAATTAGTATGGCTAAGCAATCGTAAGAGTTCGGATTTTCAAATTGAAGTTATTATGTTTTTTTTTTGGTAAAGCACTCTTAAGTGTTCGTATCATGCACAACTTTTTTTAATTCATTTTTACTCCCCGACAATATTTTAATATTGACTTCTAAAAATTGGGAGGGGTGAGAAGAACTGAGTTGATGATGTAAGCTAAGATAAGAGTTTAAGTGACTACTTCATTTTGATCAACCGTGAAATCCTTTGAGCTTCTCCCTTATCATTTTGCTAGATGCTAGTGAATCTAAATTCCCTATATTCCAACTAGTTGTATCTTAATGCACTATTCAATTATGGGTATTCGACTCAACATTTTGATGATAAGATTATAAGACATAGTGATATGCGGCCTGAGTATGTACGTGCCTACTTGAAATGATCCCAACTATGAAAAAAAAGAAAAAAAAAGAAATAAAAGAGAAATAAAAGAAAAGGAAGAAACAATTTGGTCATAGTGATATGTGGCCCAGGTATGCAAATACGTACTCGGAATGATCCCAACTATGAGCTTTATATTTACAAATACTTATTGTTTAAGAGTTGAACTCCATAAGATGAGGGAATATTAAGATTATTAACTAGGGAATTACCTCTCCATTATAAATGCATGTCCATGAATAGCTAATCTAATCAAGCCAAGGCCAACCTTACTTTCACGTGTGCTACTAATGCTTGTCGAAGTTAAATCAAAAACTTTGCTTATTATCATCCTTCCAAATTAGTGCAGAGGCTCAATAAGAAAAATTTTGCGTGAGAGTGAATAATTTTGAAGAAAGCTCACACAACACCGAAATTCTTAATTTCGCTTTACCTTTCATCAACTAACGGATTTCTGATATTTGAGCTCTCAATGATTGATAAGCGTATCAGTTAGGTAAAGCGGATTTCTTGAGTATGCGTTATTTAATTTCTATTAAGAAAAAGGATCATCGAACTCTCATCTTGGTAATTATTCTTTCACCTAATTCGCTATTAAGAATTAACTTGCTAGGGGCTAGCAAGGGTTAAAGTGTGGGGGTATGATAACTCCTAAAAAGAAGTTATTTATGCCGTTATTCTCAACAACTTATTCAGTTAAATCAATTAAAATAACTTTAAATGATATGCAAATAGAAGTAAACTCTTATTTATTTGAATTGTGGCTAATTTGGTCTTTTTCCAATGTATTTGGACCAGATGTGCCGAAGGAACTTGCTTGGAGAAGGAAATCTGCCAAAACTTCATAGCTTGAAAAAGGTTGTAACATCCACAAATAATTAGTTGCAACGACCAAGTTTCGGTTTGGCAAGGCAGGCGCAGGCACAGTGGTTGCAACACGCAGGAAAATAAGTTTGCAAAAACCTGGGGCGAAATTGAAATCTGAAATTTGAATTTTGGCACTGAACGAAAATATGGAAGGGTGCGTCTCTTGGGGAATTTCGGTGGAGATTTAGATGGCAGTTATGACAAGCAATAAAAAAAGGAAAAAAAAGAGATTCGAAGGGGGGGAGAGAGAGATTATTATTTTGAGGAGCGAAGTTAGGGCATAGGAGGAGGCAGAAATTGACTATTCACCGGATCTGAAGGAAGAAGAAGCCGCACAACAAATCCAGTTCCGTGCAAAAGGGAGGCGACATCATCCTTTGTAGGGGCATTCGTAGAGATCAATTGGTTGGTTTGTTCTAACTCTTATTCATCTTGTTTGTTGAATCATCGCTCCGATTTCTCGTACTTTTTACTATGATGAACTAATTCACTTGCGAGTTTTATATGTTGTGAACTATTAGACGTTTGCTTTAATGTTTACATGAACAATTGAGTTAAATTTGGTTTGTATCTTAACTTTCATTCTCTTCTTCAGTGATGACGTTAAGAGATTACCATCTAGTGCTTCATACTGCGTTCTATATGCGAGAGCTACGTTCGTAAGTCTCGAGAATTTAATTTGGCTACATATGATTTAGCGTATCGCTATCATTCTAGTTGTGGAGTTAAGATCCATAATTTTATACGTATGTTTACTTGTGTAGTCTTGATTTAAAGCTACTCACTAAATATGCATAGTGCGATGATGAAATCGAGAGATGCTCACCGCGAGTTTAGAATTTCGACAAGATAAAAACTGAGTTGAATTTAATTATATTTCTTTTCACAAACAGACAAACTAAGATTTGAGATCAACATATGAGACTCGTGCTTCTCATCATTATATTCTCATCCTAATTTAGTTTCGTTATTTAGTTTACTTACTCTTAAAACCTTGTGATTTTGCTTGACTTATAAGAAAAGATCATTACTAGTACTCATAAGTTGAGGAAAAATATTGTCTCTGTGGGTTCGACACTCTACTTTCCATTTTGTTACTTGACGCGACATGTACACTTGCGTAACACTTATATATTCACACGACAAAGCGTGCATCAATCTCCGAGACAAAACCTGCCTCCAGCAGCTTCTCTACCTCCTCCCTGATATGCCCGGCCAGCATGGCAGTGCTCTTCCTTTGCTTCTAAAGAACAGGAGCCATCGCGGGATCCAGGTTGAGGCGATAGCAGGCAACATCAGCGTCGACCCCTGACATCTCAGCGGCGCTCCATGCGAAGAGGTCGACATTATCTTGCAGGTAGGAGGCCATCTCTATCTTTCCTTTCAGTGGCAGGGATCCTCCAACCTTCAGCAGTCCCGGCTCTCCTCCCTAAGAGATCACTTCAACTTCCTCCACCTCTTCCGCAGTACATAGCCCCTTCTCCTTCTCCAGCAGCTCCTCCAGCTTCTCTGCGTCACCCATCTAGCTGATGGTGCTGACGACATTCAGGTAGTACTCCATGGAGGCCTTGGTATCTCCCATGATCCTGACCTGGACATATCACCGGCAGTACTTCAAGCACTGATGATATGACGACGGAACGACCTTGAAATAATTGATGAGGGGCCGCCCGAAGATAGCGTTGTACCCGCTCGGTGCGTCGACGATGATAAAGCGACATCAGATCGAAGTCCCATCGAGTGTAACCAGAAGCTCCACTGCACCTTCAACCTCTTTCTTCTCTCCTGAGAAGCCAAAGAGGGGTCCATCTGCAGTCTGGACCCAAGACGCTTCCACCTGAAACCCGACGAAGGTTCTCTTGAAAATGACATTCACCGAGCTACCGTTATCCGCGAGGATTCAGTCGATGGTGAAGTTTTCGATGGCGGCTTGAATCACCAAAGCATCATGGAAGGGGTTCTCATTCCCCAGCATATCCTCCTCCGAGAAGGTGATTTCCTCCAACGACGGCGGGTTCTGTGACGTCGAGGCTACGTTCTTCCAATAGATATGGTGGAGACTTCCCTTGCGGGAAGCTCCGAGTCCGGCCCCTCCGTTGATCACCCCTACATGCCCGCCTCCCGGGCCATGTATCACTTCTCCACAACCTCCCAGGTCGACTCGATCTTCATTCCTTCTCCTTGCTGGAGCTTGGAATGCCACCTGTCCCGCCGGGGCCTCTTGCCTCTGGTGCTCTCTCTCCGCTGCTCCTGCCACCAACCTCCTCCTTGCTTCCCAAAACTCCGGGCAAGCCAAGGTCCCGTGCCCCTCTACCCGATGAATATCGTAGTAGAGGGAAATCTTCTCCTCTTGACGCATCGCCCGCTGCTCCCTTCGGCGCCATTTGTTGTCTTGGCGAGCGATGGCCATCGTCTCCCTTCTCCCTCCTCCTCGGCCTCCCTCCTACCGATTACCATTCCTCCTATCTTCCTGGAAGTGTTGCCTTGCTGGTGGTCTCCACTGGGGGCGATTCTAGGGATACTGGAATTGCCTTTCTTCCCCTCTTCTTGCCCTGGCCTCTGTCGGCCTCCTCTCTTCATGCATTCGAGGCCTCTCCTGTGTCCTCTCGTCAACCCTCCCGGGCTCTTCTCTCCTCCTCTCTCCTCTCCTGAGCTCTTCCTTCCTCTTCTCCCATCTCTCCGGCGTCCTCCTCGTCTTTGACCCTGAAGGTCCCGCTCTTTCCCTCTCCCTCGAGTCATCTCCATCCAGCCTCGCCAAGAAGTCCTTGTTCTTCTCCTCTCCGCGAACAAAGGTGTTTGCCCTCTCTATCATCTCTTCAAAATATCTCGGGGGGTTAGATCCCATCTCCATGCTGAACAAACCTTGCTTCAGCCCAAACTTTAAGGCCACCATCAAGGTAAACTGTCTACCTCCTCTACCTCCAGGATCTCTTCTTGAAAACGGTCAACGTAGTGGCCCAAGCTCTCGTGTTGTCCCTGCGTAACCTTGAAGAGAGCCGTCGCCTCCTTCTTCCTCTTTTTTGATGTTGTAAACCTCACCATGAGGCCCCGATGTAGATCAGAGAAACAATACACAGATTTTGATGGCAGTTGATTGAACCAGTCTCTGGCGTTACCTTTGAGGGTGATGGAGAAGAACCAGCACTTGAAGGCGTCAAACATGTTGCGGATGGAGACGACGTCTTCGAACCACTGAAGATGTCTAACAGGATCGTCTCTGCCAGAGTAGTAGGTGAGGACGGGCTCTCTGAACCCTTCGGGAACTAGGGCTGCGAGGATCTCATCACAGAAGGGGCTCCTCCCTCTCTGGCGGTGGCGAGTTTCATCCTCGCTGGAGACGTCATACTCGCTATAGTGCTGAGTATCTCTGTATCTCGCCGGTGACATCGGATCCCGAAAGCGGACCCCTTGACTGCCCGTCGGATGATATCACGACTGCTTTGGCTACTCCTCTCTCGCCCAAGCGGGTTGCTTCCCTGCTTGCCTCGGCAATGCTTCCTCCTCCACCGGTGTCACGCGACGGGGAGAAGTCGTCGTGACATCCGGGCGATGAATAAACCCGGCGAGAATGGTCTGCTCGATCCTCCTCGCAAACTCTTCAAACGCGGCAACCGTCACAAACTCGCCATCTCGCGCGACATCACTACCTCGCGCGACACCTCCTGCTGAGTTGCCGACCAACTCTCCATGCTCGCCACGATTGGCCATCTCACTCAACCACTAAACTTTCCTCCTTGGCTGCGATCCACGCTCACCGCACCAAGTGTTGAAGCTGGGAAAATTCCCAACCTCAGATTCGGACCAAAGCCGCCTAAGGTTACCGGCTCAGAGGTTAGATCAGACGGCTGGGGTGACTATGATGAAGAGTTGGGTCAAACAGGACCCCAGATGCTGCGGCAGGAAGGACCCACCACGTACCCGGATGCTCGAAAGGGGCAACCCCTTCTCAACCAAAGATGACCGAACTGGGTACAAGGGAGACTAGCTGATGACGAAGTCGCAAAGTCGCGACTTGATCTCTAAGGAAGAGGAATCCAAAGATCTAGCTAGTATCTCAGAAGTGAAGCTCGCGAGTATCCTGCAGTGGATTTCAAGTGCCTCGCCTCGTACCCCTGGGGTCCTATTTATAGGCAAATCCAAGGAGGGGGGATCATATTTATACCCCACCCCCTGACGACTAGGCGACTTCCAGAAGAACTCGCACGGGCTGGGCGAGTATCTCGCCTAGTCGCCTACCTGGCGAGTATGAGAGGGGAGCTCGCTCATACTCGCTCAGGCCTTCCGCGATCTTGTATGCTGACTTTGACTCTTGCCTTGACTTGTTGATCTTGACTTCTGCTGACCTGACTGTGGTAGAACCCACCCTCGACGAATACGGGTTGTACATGTTGGATGTTGAATGGCTGTTGAAGGCATGTATATTGGTTCTTAGCTGTTGCAAGTGGCTGCAGAAGAGCTAGCTGCCTATTTCAATTATGGAAGTTTTAAAAGTTGGATGCATAATTTTTTGTTGGCAGATTTTCTGCATGTTAGTTTCTTAAAATAGGGTGAATTTTGGAATATAGCTTTTGATTTGATAGACCAATAATTTCTAATGACTACTAAATGAACAAATTTTGTAAGCTAGTTGTTAGTTGGATGAAGAATAATTTTTAATAACTGCATTTGAATTAATATTTTTGTAAGTTAGTTGTTAACAATATTTTTATCTAATAGCAAACAATATTTTTCATTGACTGCATTCAAAAATTTTATAAGTTCTCGGTCTCCTAAATACTTTTTAATAAGCTGGCTGAATAATTTTGAATGGATATTCTGGAACCAAAAGTTGTTTCTACTTCTCTTACAGGCTTCATTTGAATGAATAATCAACCTTTCAATTCAATAAAATAGTGAGGCTGAAATCAATTTTCTTATATCAATTTTTATATTAAAAATAGATATTTCCGTTAGATAGGTATTAAATGCGACTGAAATCTTAAAACAAAAATGTTTGGGACTCAAATCTAACATTTTTGCCTTAAAATATCTAATCCATTGCAGGCTGCACGCGGAACGGGACGGATTGCCCGCTACCTGCCACGTGTGGCCACTTTTTGTTTTAGTTTTATATTATAGAGCCACGTGTGGCCACTTGTGCAGCCATGACGGCGGCCGCAGTATGGCATTGTTCCGGCACCCAATTCCAGTCCAAGGGCGCCGTGGTGTGGACTTTTACCGTGTTAATTTTCAGCGTTCAAACCCCATTCGCTTACGGACCTCCGGTCAAGCTTCTCCTTTTTCTCCAATTTCCATCGTCCATAAACTGCTTCCATAAATACCCCATAAATTCCCCTCTCTCTCACACACAAACACACACAGACGTCCGTTAATCCCAACAGAAGTCAATATGCACGCAGTACTCCGTATTGGATGGACAGTAGTCGTTGTAATTCTGATCTCGCTCGGCTTGCTGGGTAAAATAATCTTCCTCTTCTGGTTCTCACCGGCTGTCGCATGGCGGCGGCTGCTCCGCGGCGGTTTCTCCGGTCCCCGGCCGAGCTTTCCAAGGGGAAACCTGGCGGAGATGTACTGCAACAGGAGAGTCGTTGTTGACCGGCCGTTAATAAATGCACACGGCGCAGTCGACGACGTTATTAGCCATGACATCCACTCCGCCGTCTTCCCGTACTTCGCCACGTGGAGGAAAATCTTCGGTGAGTATAAATTAATGTTAGTAGGATATATATATATATATATTTATATATCTTTCACTACAAAAACGTTTTATTGATGCAACATTCAATTCAAAAGTATCAATTATATTCTCATTTTTAAATTTTGATGAGTTGATATATATTATAATCTATTTTAAAAAAAATATAATGTTTATTTAAGTAATTATACTATTCTCAAATTTAGAGTAATTTATAATGAATAATGGTTTGGTTGTTGGATGATGCATGCATGCAGGGAAGGTATTCGTGTATTGGGTGGGGACAGAGCCATTTGTGTACATTGCGGAGCCGGAATTCCTGAAGCAGGTGACGTCGGGAGGCATGAGGAAGAAGTGGGGGAAGCCGAATGTGTTCAAGCACGATCGGATGCCCATGTTTGGTAATGGCTTGGTCATGGTGGAGGGGGATGACTGGACACATCATCGCCATATCATTGCCCGTGCTTTCTCCACCACCAATTTGAATGTAAGCGAGAATATTACTAAAAATTGATCTACACCATCTAATGTATGTCAAATTTTTCATTATAATCATTCAAAAACTTTAATTTGAATGATAAGAGAAGAGAATATTAGTAGGACTCCTATCCCTATTAGGATTGGGGGGGGGGGGGGGAGGTAGAAAGAGAGGGAAAAATAATATTGATTTTTAAATAAAAATGAATATTTTTTAATAAAAAAATCAAAATATTGATTTATATTTTTTTACGGACATTTTAAGTGGGCGCAGCTTGCAGCGATGCATCGAGCATTGGATGCATCCGAAGGCCGCCGGAGAGAATCCAGCAAGGCCATGCAAAAATGCTTGTTTGTATATATACAGATATATATTTGTCAAATTAAGGGTAGCTCTATTTGGGAGTCATTAATATGTACATCTCATGCAGGCTATGATAGGAATGATGGTGGAATCAACCGGCAAGATGCTGGACGACTGGAGCAGCAGCCGTGGGGCGGCGGCAGAAGCCGGCGGCTGGGAAATAGACGTGGAGAAGGGCATCATAAGAAACGCGGCAGAAATCATAGCCAAAACCAGCTTCGGCATCATCCAAGAGAACGGAAAGAAGGTGTTTGAGAAGCTGCAACACATGCAGATCTTGCTCTTCAAATCAAACCGCCTAGTCGGCGTTCCGTTCAGCAAGATTCTTTCCCCGCGCCAGTCCTACGAGGCCTGGAAGCTCGGGAAGGAGATCGACGGTCTTCTCCTCGACATTATCAGGTCGAGGAAGGAGAATCCGGGGAGCGGCGGCAGCGGCGGCGGCGGCGATCAGAAAGATCTTCTGGGGTTCTTGCTTGAGGGGATTGACGGCGGGGAGGGGGGAGGGAGGAAGCTGACGAGCAGGGAGCTGGTTGATGAGTGCAAGACCTTCTTCTTCGGCGGTCATGAGACGACGGCGCTGGCGCTGACGTGGACTCTTCTCTTGCTGGCTCTTTATCCAGAGTGGCAGAAAGCGCTGAGGGAGGAGATCATGGAGGTTTCCGCCGGACAACCGGTCACGCCTCACATGCTTTCTAAGCTAACCAAGGTAGGCATATATTTAACACCTCTATAGTTATTTATATATGATCTTTTTTTAAAAAAAAATTTATCCAATATACTCTCATACTCATTCAAAAAATAATAATATATTTTATAATTCGAGTATCTTCGCACGGGCTACGCACGGGCTCGATACTCTCGGGCGGCCTTCGGCCGCATCCGGCGGCCTTCGGCCGCATCCGCGGGCTTCGCCCGCCTGCACAACTGAACCATCAAGTACCGGCGAAGCTCGCCGGATGCGCCCGAAGGCCGCCCGAGAGCATCGAGCACGCGCGTAGCCCGTGCGAAGATGTTCGTATAGTTATCAGAATTTTGTTAAACACATTGCTAAGTTCACAACAGGAGAATTTATTTAGACAATAGTTCATTATGAGACTTTTAATAGTTAATTATGGAGGTTGTTATTAAATATTTATATCTTATTAGTGAATATGAGGGATGAATTAAATGAAACATTGTTATTAAGTATTTATATCTTATTAGTGAATAGGAGGGATGAATTAAATGAAGCATATATATCTATTATATCAAAGCATATATATCTATTATATATACCTCCTAACTCTCTCTCTCTCTCACTCTCACTCTTACTCTCTCTCATGTCCTATTATATCCACCGCCTAATTCTCTCTCTCTCATGCCCTATTATATCCGCCACTCAATTCTTTCTCTCTCTCTCTCCGCCTATCTCTCTCCACCTAACTCTCTCTGAAATAGGTTTAGGAGAGCTATTTTTTTGTTTGTTTAATCATTACAAAAATTAACGGATGAGATCTGATGGAGCTCAATCGGACGGCCAATAATAACGTGACTGACACCAAACTGAATATTCTTATTAGTAGTAGATATATATATTTTAAAAAAATTAAGAATGCAATGTCTATTCAATTAATTACTCTATAATTAAGAGTACAAGTAACTGTGAAACTTATTAATTACTCTATAGTTAAGCATGTAAGCAATGTTTTTGAAAAATGTTGTTAGTGATATTTTTAAGAAGTTACTTTTAAATTCGTTATATTTTTTTGTAAAAGTTGAATTGACATTAATTAAATAGGATGATAATTTTTTGACAAAAACAAAAAAAGTAGTGTATAAAGCTTTGTGACAGTCATGATGGGAGTACTATCGTGATTGGTCGTACTGGTGGAGCCCCGTGTCTATTACTCGTGTGTGTATATTCTACTTAACCTTAATTTGTATTCATTGAACGGTTTTAGAACTATACAAGACTAGATGAGTTTACATACTATAATCTTAAGGGTACAAACACTCTGTAGGGGCAGGTGAACTTTGTGTTGAGCCTACTCGTTAAATTGTCATGCCTACTAAAAAAAATTAGACTCGAGTTCGAGTTAATATGTCATTGTTCACTTGCTCGATCACGAGATTTTTTTAAGTGTAGGACGTTTAGATCATGAGCATGAGAGCTCATGAGCAGCTCGAACTCTCGGGCTCACAATATATTGTTTTTTTTCGAGCTAGAGCAATACAATATGAGATAATTCAAGTCGAGCTCAAATTAAATAATTTGTTCAAGCGATAGCTCAAATTAAGTAGTGGCTTTAAGGTCAAGCTCCAGCTTGTGAATTTTGTCGTGCCCGGCTTGTTTGTGCGCCCCCACTCTCTTGTATTATATGGTCTTTGCTACATAAATTTAATATGCGTATAGATATTCTCACCAGCAATTAATTATATATTATTGTTAAGGATCAGGACTTCATATAAAATTCAAAATGGTTATTCTTTTCCATGCAGACATAATTTTATAACTAATTCATTGTTTATATTATGCAGATGGGATGGGTTTGGAATGAGGTTCTCCGGCTATACTCGCCGGCGCCGAATGTGCAAAGACAGGCTAGGGAAGAAGTGGTCATCGGCAAAATCGTAATTCCGAAGGGGACGAATATGTGGGTTGATGTGGTGGGGATGCACCATGACAGGGCTCTTTGGGGAGACGATGTGAACGAGTTCAAGCCGGAGAGGTTCAAAGACCACATTAATGGAGGGTGCAAGCATAGAATGGGGTTCATACCATTTGGATTTGGTGGGAGGATTTGCATAGGGAGGAACTTGACAATATTGGAGTACAAGGTTGTTTTGAGTCTCATACTTCGCAAATTTGTACTATCTGTTTCGCCTGCTTATATCCACTCTCCCAAGATTATGCTATCCCTGCGGCCTTCTCAAGGCGTGCCATTAATGCTTCATCATTTATAGACTCCATTGAACCATTGGGATGTTTTTGTTTGGTCGGAATTAATGCATTGGAGTTGGAATTGTGGCTCAATTCTAATAAAAATGGAGCTCCAATTCTAAATTCAGGTCACAATTCCATTCAAACGACCGTACCCTCAAAGATTTTGATTGGAAGCTAGGATGTGAGAGTGTTCCATGCATGGCTCTCTATTTCATTGTATTTGGAGAAAACATTCATTATAAATAAGAGGTAGATGTAAGTTGTGTCATAGGAAGAAGAGGAGTCCAAGTTTTAAAACCATTAATTTTACACTTTAAAGTTGTGTCATTGGAAGGAGTCCAACTATTGAATGACTTGTGTACAATGTAATTCTACACAAAATCATGATTAAAATATGTAAATGATAAGTTATTTTTTTTCAATACTTGGTCAACACTTTGACCATGTTGGATTGAAATTTGAATTATTCACTGTCCTTTATTGCCTCATTAATTGACTTTTGATAAACAAGACAGTCATTTAGCACTCACCTCTCTCTTATTATTATTTATTTTTCTAATAAAAAGTTGATGGAACTAGAAAGTTGCTTTGAAAGAGAATGTCAGAGCAAAAAAAACATGAATGTTTTGCATATTAACTATTTTCAGGCTCATAATCTACATTACTTAAAAAAACTCCTTCAATGAACACGTGTCCTCCCAAAACAAATTAAGCCACGCCAAAAAAAAATATCGCGACATCCACGTTGAATGCTCAGAAGTCACGGAAAGGCCCAATTTTGAAATCTCCCTCATTTACTATTCTAGCTTTTCTTCCTCAAAATAAAAAATAAAATGTCAGCCGTTCTCCCGCGATTCCCCCTTGCTCCCCGAACCCTAACCGCATGACCCATCTTCTTTGCTTTCTCCAAGCAATACCCTGCAAATTTTTGAGGCACCCCTCTCCTCCGGTGCGGCGGCCTGCATATTCCTCTTTCTTCATACTTTCTTATTCTCCTCATCCGGAGGAGAGTTTCCTGGATCTTCTCTTAGAGCCAAAAAACAGAGAATAGGAGAGTTTCCTGGCTTTTGGAAGAAGAAGAAGGAAACGCCTTCAAGCAGTTAGTCTCCAGGTTTGGCTTCATACAATATCATTTTCATCATCATCATATACTAAAAATAAAAATTTGAAAATCCATTCCTAAATACCCCTACCCCCACGCTCCCCCAACGCTAACCCCCCAACCAGAGCTTCTCCTCCTCCCAGGCTCTCCTCCGCCCAAGCTCTCCTCCACCCAGAGCATGTCCTCCGCCCAGACTCTCCTCCAGCCGGTGTCTGCGCAAATCTCCTCCACCCAGAGCATCGCCTCCTACCAGTATCTCCTCCCACCGTTGTCTGCGAGCATCTCCTCCGCCCAGAGCAGCACCCCCGTCGGAAATCTTCGCCACTCCCCTCACCAACGCCGACATCAAAGGTTTGCTCCGATATTTCTTTTTTTAATCCGGACATACCTCCGCCGGCATCATGGTTTCCTTTTATTCCTTACCGGTGCTGTTTGCTAGAAATAAAGATTTAAGCGTAATGATGTTGCATTTTCAGCCGCCTTCATTTTAACCCGTTGCTGCGGCCTGTACTGTATGCCTCTCCATCATCCGTTGCATGACCTCTTCACTTGCCCAGGTATTGGAATTTCTGCTTCCAATTCTTTCCGCCTTTCCCTTGCTATGCTTTCTGAGATGATTTTACATGACATTCTGTTTTGTCACTCTTTTTTTTGCTCGGAATCTCCTCCGCCCTGAGCCTCGAGTGGGTGGAGTTGGCTGAAGACCGCCCAAGTACATTAAATACAAACCGACAAATCCTCCTTGGGTGTGAACGGGCAAAGCCCGTGAGCACCCATGGCAACCGGGAGCATCGAGCACGGTCGGCAGGCCGTGCAAAGATGCTAGTCTCTTATTATATAAAAAACTCAACACTAGTAATTATTTTCACCGTATTTTATTGCGGCGGGTGTGTCTTCACGCAGCGACACTATTGTTGACACATGGGGAGCTCTCGTGAATTGTCTCTTGTATAGTCTAGAGCACACACACACACACTCCGTAAGAATCAACAAAAAATGAACAGTGTGTGCGTCGACAAAGTGCCTCCCTTTCCGCTGTTCATTTGCGGTGTTCTTTTATATATATTATAGGACATATATTAATGGAAGAGGAACATTAAATATAACACTCATTATATTAATTTTTGCACCCATTTAATTTTTTGAATTTTCAATATTAAATAATCACAAGCAGAGCCCGTGCCCCCGAGAGCAGTCGGGCACGGGCAAGCCTCCGGCACGACTCCTAGCTAGTAACTCTTATATGATAAGATAATTTATTGGGATGGTAAGTATCCCAATCTATAGGAAATATGTGGAATATGATTGCACTATAAATATAGGTAATTGTTACGGACAAACCTATTTTGGATATGTGCAAACCAATTTTATAGGCAAATCAAAAATTTATATATGCAAACAAAATTGTTACGGACAAATCAAAATAAAAACTTTCTAAATTTTTTAGCAAAATATAAACTACAGTCTACCATCAACATTAAACTTTAACGTATTACAAAAATTTCTAATTCATTGTAGAAATTTTCTTTTAGTGACAATTGTTTGCTCCAATTATTGTACCTATCAAAATAATAATAATCAATGATTGAAACATATATTTATTTGAAAGTATACTTAACAATGTGTGTGTTTTATAGTACATTTAAGTCCAACATATTGATTGAAAAATATAGTTAATTATAACATCAACTATTTTGGCACCTGCAATAGTACACATTACTTAGGATTAACATATTATATGAATTAATTAAAAATATAAAAGGAGTATATAATTAAATTTGTACCATTTTCAGCAAATTCTTCATGATACCTCCCCCAAATCGAGAAAGTTGGAGGTAGTGGGCGGTCATCACGCATAATCAGTCATACAAAATGATTTCCTTGAATAAAACTCATGAATATTGTTCTTCGAAGGACCGGTGGTGATGAATGCAATGACAAGAAAGTGAAAGACTGAAACATGTTGAAATGTACTAATTTGATATTATAGTAAGAAGCAATGATTAGCCCCATATCAGACATTGCCATCCACTTATCCGAAGGAGCGGGAACAACTACACAATATAGTGAATCCAACAACTCTAATCTCCTTACTTTTCCAAAAAGTTGCTCATATAACTCCTCTTTTTGTTGAAGCTCTTGTGATAGTTCTTTACGTACTTGAAACCAATTATCTCCCATTTTCAATTCATTGCTGATTGTTCGGTATCCACAATACTCATCTCCCAATACATCTACAACGTCGATAATATAATTTGATATGTGTGGTGACATTTTTTTACGAACGACTCTAAGTAGTCTCTTTTCAGTATTTCATTTTTTTTGGTGACAAGTTTTGCAGGATTTGTCAAGGTTAATTGCTCACTCATCAAAACATGTTCAAATAGGGAGGGATCTCGTTTCGTTGACGAATCTTCGCTTGCAAAGTTCTTGTACCTTCCTCTCGGCCGTCCCTTTAATCTAGTAGGTACAGATGGTTCCACTATTTGACTTAAACTAGGATCCATAAGTTCATGAAGCTTTCGTTTGATCTCTTATTTTTGTAGTTCAGAAGTATTATTATATCTTCTAAGGATGACTTCAATTTCATTTTTGTGTGATCCGCACATAACTTCAAGAGACCACTCATTTACATGTGCAATTTTTTGACCTTTAAGTGAAAATGAACATCCACACCTCTGTGTTAGTTCTTCACAAATTTTTCTTGACTCATCCTTTACCTCGTTGTTTCTCACGATAATAACCGACTCTGTTACATCCCAAAAACACTCGAGGCTTAAGTCTACTAGTAAACTTGTCAACACCTTGAATTGTCACAACAAATCCTAATTCCCTCGCCTTTTGTTGAACCCAAGATACTAACTCCTCCTTAGATTCAAAATATTGTGATGTGACAAAATGAATTCCAACGTCATTTTGTGTTTGTTGAGATGATTCTCCATACGTCAATAATTTCATATTTTTCATACTCAATTAAACTTCAAGATCTGAAAAACAATGCGTCTTCTTTGAAAACCAAAATCATGCCACTGAAATCAGTGCCTTTTCTTTGAAATTCAATGATCAAATGACTATGTAAACTGAAAATCAAAACAACTAACTTACTTAACAGAGTCAAAATGCAGGAACGACCAAACCCTTAAACCTAATGCAGGAGATACCTTACCAAAAACCAAATGCAGGGCTGGTTAACTTCTTCTTTAGTGCTCAAAGGGCGATGTTTACTGAAAATCAAAACCAGGTTTTACTTAATGGAGAGAAAATGGAGGAGCGGCCATATCCAAAAACCTAAAGCAAGGGCGACCTTACCTCATACCAAATGCCGACGGGGAGGGCTTGATCACCGACAAGGAGGGCTCGATCGCCGACGGGGAGGGCTTGAAAATCGGCGCAAGAAACCGCTCGCCGACGAGTGAGAAATGCGAAACTTGGACGGAGGCGGAGTCGCGAAAGTAAAAACCCTAGATGCCGAACAAGAGGCAGGATGAAGCGAAATAGACAGTGGCGTGATTTTGGTTTGCCCGTATCTATTTTGGAAGGTTTTAATTAGGAAATATTTTAGAGTTTTAAATTAAATAATTGGGTTGCACGTATCCAAGTTTGATTTGCCTGTAACAATCACCTGAATATATATGGACAAAATACATGAATTGATCCCTTAACTTTGGGTCTAGCTAGTTAAAAAAAAAGGTCCTTTAATTTTCATTTGCTTTAAATAAGTTATTTAACTTTTGGTCTGATTTCAAATAGGTATTTTAATTTTTCTTTGCTTTAAATTGGCCCCTTAACCTTGGTCTTGTTTCAAATAGTTTCTTTAATTTTCATTTATTTCAAATTGTAATCTTGGCTTTTATTATATTTCAAATAAGTTCTTAATCCATCGTAATTCAAATTATTAGGCTCCAACGAATCGTTTATGAGTTGATAAAATAAAATTTTTTAATTATCTAATAAAAATAATCACAATTTTTTCTAATTTATCATTTTTCTAATTAATTTTTCTCAACAGACTGCAAATTTATATTCATTTATTAAAAATAAATAACAAAAAATTATAGATTATAATAGTTAGAACTTAATTGAAATATATAAAAAGTAATAATGATGAAATTCAAAATTGTAACAATCTTTGCGAGACTTATGTACAACCCGTATTAGGCGGCTAGGCAGAGTAGGCCACGACGGAGCGGAGTAGACCTAGTGCCCCTCGTCGTGCTCACCTACCGCCAGAGGAGGAAGAAATGTGAGTCCAGATAGATAGGGCGTATTCACACCTTTAAAGTAGCGCCAGGCGAGTTCAGGCTGCCCCGGTTCGCAAGTCCTCCTTTGTTTTTGCTACTTGGCCACAAGAGAGATTACTCACAGGTCGTGGACTGCGAGTAGCCCGATCATAAGGAGTGATGGACTATCTGCAGACAACTTAGGTCTGTAGATAGTAGTTTGGTTATGACGAAGACAACTATCCGCATACCAAAAAAGTCTGTTTTACCCTCAGGTTGGTTGACATGTAAATAAGATCCTCAATCCCTCATATCAGACAATCCGCCCTGGAAGAGCTTGAACTCCCCCTTATCTTTTCTTGTTGTTTGAGGGATTGACTCGGCACCTTGATTTTGGAGTGGAAGTGCCAAACAACTTTCGAATTAGTGACGAGATCAAAATACACTGCTATTCTTAGTGCGGACTTGTTCTAGGATCAAAATACTCGATCATTCATTAGGATTTGATGACGATAAAAATAACCCAATCTACCAACTCGGTCCGAAGCAACTTGAGTCGTTATCTAGTTTCAACAACTTATTTCCACCAAAATATATAAAATAGGTATTAATTAGTATAAATAAGTGTCACCTGTAATGTTACGTTTTGGATTTATTTTAATATTTTTGTTACTTTAATGAGGTGCTAGCTTTTATAATCACTAATTTTTTGTTATTTACTTTTTAATAAATGTACAAAAAATTATATTGTGTTGAGAAAAAAATTAGAAAAATAATAAATTAGAAATACAGTAATTACAAAAATTATTTTATTGTCACATATATTGTGATTCGTCAACCTCACATCAATGCCTCGTCAGTGTCTCTAGAAATATGAACAATCGTAGTTTATGAACTTATTTGAAATAAAGTATAAATTTATTGGATCAATTCGAAGCAAATAAAAATTAAAGAATTTATTTGAAACTATGCACAAAGTTAAGCGACTAATTTAAAACAAATGAAAATTAAATTAGTTATTTAAAGTACAAAAAGTAAAGGGACCCATTTAAAACAAAGATTAAAATTAATGGATTAATTTAGAAATTTTGTGGATTATATATTTGAGATGAAATAAATTTTAAATTTGATTAATAAATATCTTTATTACTACTATTCAACAGAAATAATATAATATATACATAAAATCTAACCAAGATATATAATTAAAGTTTCATAAAAGACTTGAAAATTAATTATTTGGGTCAACAGGGGCGGATCCATCAGAATTTTTCAGTGGGGGCATTTTATAAAATAACGATAAAAAATTTTGCTACGTACGATAAAAAATGAGTACAAATTTGCAAAAAATATTATTTAAATTAGGACATTTTTAATTAGCAAAATAAGATTACATACTTGATTACAACACTCCTATTCGATGCTTCATATTCTGGAAACATTCCATGATAACTTTGTTGTCGATGGTGGAAAAG
Source organism: Platanthera guangdongensis (assembly GCA_039583875.1). NCBI lineage: Eukaryota > Viridiplantae > Streptophyta > Magnoliopsida > Asparagales > Orchidaceae > Platanthera > Platanthera guangdongensis. Next base: position 238,131,370 of record CM077163.1, read on the forward strand.
ATATCTTTTTCAATATATGTTACTAGACAATCATTCATCCAATCATCACACATCTGATTGCATAATGATGTTTTGATAATTTTCATTGTAGAGAAAGCTCTTTCTACACTTGTAGTTACAATAGGTAATAATAGTAACAACTTTATGAGCAAATACAACAATGAGTATAAAACATCCTTCTTCAATTGTACTAACTTTTGAGCTAATCCTCCAAGCCCTTTCACATTTGAGAATTCTCTATCTGAGCGAACATCTAAAATATAACTTTCCAGTTGATTATCAAGTTTCATTATATTAATTGAAGAAAAATCCAACGGATAATACTCAACAAATCGAATTATTTTTTGCTTATCAAAAGCCAAAAAGTCATTACTTGGATCTAAACATGTCATACATAGAAGCAATTCCGTGTTCATTTCATCAAATCGACAATTTAGCTCGGTAAATTGTAGATCAATAACTGCATAAAATAATTCAACACGGTAGAAGTGAAGGTTTGTACTATCTTCTGATCTGCGTCTTGATCTCACTCGAGCTACAAATTTGTCTTCAATACTTAAAACAGTAATATCATTTTTTTGGCAAAAGGTAGTTACTTCACGTTATATAGAATCTCATCCATTATCTCGCATTGCTTGTAGTCGTATTTTGAAAATTCTGACAAGAGTCATAGCATTTACAAAATCTTGATCGTTCCTTTGTAATGCTTGCGACAATTCATTGGTAATCCCTAAGATAGTTTTCATTAAGTGAGTCAAAAATACAAATTAAAAACATTGCATAGCCTCCAGCAAATCACTTGCTTCAGATCTATGCTCTGAAAGGTTTCCATCATTTTCAATGACTTCAAGCACATCAATCACTGAAGGGAACAAAGAAATTAAATTCAAGAGAGTTTTAAAATGAGAGTTCCATCTTGTGTCCCCTGCCCTTATTAGTGCTCTTTCTTGATTCAAGACTCTTCCTGTTAACACTTCACCACTGTAAATCTCTTCAATAACTTTTCCATGCTGCTTATCTCGTAGAATATTTCTACGCTTGCATGATGCGCCAACAATATTTATTATACTTGATATCAAGCTAAAAAAAGAGCAAACTTTGTTGTGTTTTTTTGCGACCGCAACGAGTGTCAGTTGAAGTTTATGAGCAAAACAATGCACATAATATGCAGATGGACTTTCAGCCATAATTAATGTTTTAAGCCCATTGAATTTACCTTGCATATTACTTGCCCCATCATAACCTTGACCCCGCAAGCTTGATATACTCAACCCATTTTTTGCCAAATAAAATTCAACGGCTGCTTTTAATGATGAAGCTGCAGTATTTTCTACATGCACTATCCCTAGAAAGTGCTCTATTACACTTCCTTTTTCATCAACATAACGTAAAACAATTGCCATTTGCTCTTTGACCGAGGAATCCCGAGCTTCATCTGCGTGTCTCTTTTCCAAAACCCTTGTTGGAAAATTATAATCTTTAGGTTGGAATGCTTTCTTCTGTAAATACCAACGTCTAATTTTTTCTCTATCATTTGGATCATAGTCATCAATACTCTTCCGCAATCCTGGGTCCGCAGGAAGGTCATCTACATTGAGCAGTCTTTGGGGAATTATATTCCGATTTTGCGGTGAATTTATGACTTTTCTTTTAAAATATCTATCCATGACTTTCAAAGGTACCTACAGGCTACAACTACATAAAAAATCATAAACATTATGAGCTTCAATTCAATTGAGCATATTTTGTCAAACAAAATTGAGCATCTAAACAACTTGACTAAGTTCAGCTAAAAGAGCAGTACAAAACTTGGATTACATTTCTTGTCAATGAAGTTACTTGGTTTATAGAAACACACCAAGTACAACTCAAGGGCTATACACTACATGAGAACTTCACTATCTCAAACACTTAATGGATGAGCTACAACATAGAATGATGGAGTCTAAGCATAACTGCATATAAGTGTGTTATTTCAACTAAGTATGTGTTGACAAATCAAGTTCCATTATATTAAGTGAAGACATTTAATTGATAACAAAATCATAACATCAATGCCTTTATGATGAATTGATGATAACTATAACCACTAAAAAGACAGGTTATATAATTTATAATAAGCAAGGTAATTGAGCAAAAAAAGTACAACCAAAAACTTTCAGTAAAAAGTAATTAGGAAGCCGATTATATAATTTATGGTAAGCCATGTAACTGGGTACGGGGCAAATCATCAAGAATAGAAGTTCAGATCCTATTGATAACACAAATGCAAATACTATTATCAGTAGTTCAATACTATGAATAACTTCCTGAAATTGAAGAGAAAAAGCCAATTGAAATAAGACGACGCTCAACTACTCCAAGCTGCAGTAATTCCAATGAAAACGGTAAGCCAAATGAAAAAGATTAGGGACTTAGAGAGTTAGTGTTGAACTTACATGCTACAGCGTTCAGTGAAATAACTCAATAAGCCAAATAGAAAATGAAGATCCAGACTCTTCTTCAGTTGAAAAATGGAGATCTGCAACTTCAATATTTAGGATTCTTGTCTTCTTGAACTTACTGCGTCGATTGCGAGTAACGATGAAATAAAGAATTATCTGGTGTCATCGGCCGTTGGTCAACTCGGCTCGCCCTCGCCTCGTCGGCCCTTGGAATGCGGAGATTAGGGCGATTTGCGAGAATTGACAAAAGAAAGAGGCGGAAATCAGGAAGGAAAGATGCGGAAACGGCGGAAGTCGAATGCGAATTCGCAAATTTTTAGAAAGGGCAAGTGCTCGACTGTGACCCTATTTGAATCCGCCCATGGGTATTCGCCACGGTTAAACAGTTTTTAACCGCGGCAAATACTACTTCATTAAAAAATAGTATTTGCTACGGTTAAAAACCGTTGCAAATACTACTTCATTAAAAAAAAATTTCAGTGTGGGCGGCCGCCCACACTGGGCCTATGGTAGGTCCGCCCCTGTAGGTCAATCGTTTGAATTTCAAATTCAATTGTTTGAGCTTGGTCTGTGCGAACTTGATTGCTCTTCGAAATATTATTTTTTAATTTTAAATAATATTTTAATTAGTGGAAGTAGATAAAGCATTAAAGTGTGATAAAACTAAATGGATATATGATCTAATATCTTATTATAATATCTTATAATAAATATTATATTAAATTTGGAATGATATAATTAATAATCATAACATCAGAACTCATATCAACAACTTCAGTATTCCTTTTTGGAATGATACCCAATTCAGCCTTTGAATAAAATAATTGCACAAGTCATCAAATTTGAAATGACTGACAACTAATCATCTCTAGCTTTTATCAGATAGAATCTGAAATACTTCAGTGTACTCAACTCTAGATGCTTGAATGTAAGCTTGTAATGGTTCTAAAATTTAAAATATAAGCAAAGTATTAAGTCATACAAAATGGACTTAATCCTATCTCCCCCGATGTTTTAGTTGTTAGAACCTTACATAAACCCTTGGTAAGAGCATCTATTACATTATCTTTCGATCTCAAGTCCAAAAGGGAGATTGTCCCCTTATTGGTGAGATAGGTCAACCAGTCATGTTTCATCCTTAGTTGCCTTCGCTTTCAATTGAACAACGTATTTGTAGCAATGGTCTCTGTGACTTGATTGTCATAATAAATCGAAATAGAGTGCATTTTTAGACTCGTCATTGGAATGTTCATTATCAGATCTCTTATCGACTCTACTTCTTCTCTAGCTGAAGCGAGAGCATACAGTTCCGATTCCATAGAAGATAGTGCAATGCATGTATGCCTCTTTGACTTCCAAGCTACTGCTGCTCCACCTAGGGTAAACACAAAACCTCTAGTGGATCTACTATCAGCAATTTCTGAGCACTAGGAGACGTCGAAATACCCCTCAAGCACCATAGGATGTCCACTATAACATTAAACATACTTCTTAGTATACTTTAAGTATCTCATTAGCCTGTCCAAGGTGTCCCAGTGGTCCTTCCCAGGGTTACTCGTAAATCTACTTAATATGTCAACCATAAAGGCTATATCAGGTCTAGTGCACGTTGTAGCATACATGAGAGTTTCTATGAGTTTTTTATAATCCAACTGTCTAATAGGTGAACTTTCATTCAATTTCAGTCTATTGTTGAAGTTGTATGGAGTATCAGCCTTTTTGCTACTAACATAACCCCATTTTTCTAGTAGATTTCAAATATAGTGACTCTTACTTAGGGTAATACCCTTTTCAGTGAAGTTCACTTCCATACCTAGGATAGTCTTCACCACTCCTGTAACGCCCCCGATTTTTCGGCAATTATTTATATCCTCGTTTGGCGTTACGTTGGCGCATTTCTGGCTTGTGCCGTGGTTAGAGTACCTCGTTAGGTGTTCTTAGAGGTTATAGCCTATTGTATGGTTTCCCCAGCTAGCCGGCGTCTGTTTTGGAGGCCCGGCTGAGCCTCTTAGGGAATCCTTGTGCTTTGGCTTCGGGCGAGGTTTGCCCGAGTGTGTGGTCGTCGGAGGTTGTGTCCGACTTCGCCGATGTTTTCGTAGCCCGAGTGTTTAGCTACGGTGCGGATTTGTTCGGAATCCGAGAGCGTTAATTTTCGCATCATTTCGACGGTCGCTAGTTAGCGAGTCGTCATTTATGTGAGCGTATTTACATGTTTACGCATTTAGGGCATAGCGAGCGATTTGGGCGTGCCGATGCGTAATTGCACGTTCACGTGCGTGCAAGGTTTTATGAGATTGTACGTGCGCGTGCGTGTGCATGCGTGCGGGGTAGAATTTTGTGTGCGCGGATGCATGTTAATAGACGTGTACATATAAATTAGTGTATGTAACTATTGTGGTTAGTGGTTCTCTTAGTTAATTAGATAAGTTTATAGTATTAAGATTGATTGTGAGATTTTATATATTGGTTAAGATTAGGTTCCATTAAATCCTTAGATTCAATTAGTTAGAGTTACATTATGTATTAAGGTAGTATAGATTTCAATTGGGTTTGATTAGATATATATATTTATATTAAGTTATTTAGGTTTCCTCCCCCCCCCCCATTCGGCCGACTATCCAGAGAAAAAAAAACGGGCGCTGTTCCTTCGTGCGGAAGAAAAGAGGCGGAAGCCCGGTGCTGCTCCGACCGCCAGTTCACTGCCCAGATCCGCTCGAAAACGCGATTTGAGGCCGGATCCTCACTCCCCTAGCCGATAGCTCCATTTGGAGGTATCATTTTTGCGATTTCCTCCATGATTTTTTGCCCGATCGGTAGTTTAGGTTTGCAGTTTTTTTTGTTTTTATGGTGTTGTTCTTCCCGGTTGGGTTGTCCAGGAATTTTAATTTCGTGATCTAGGTTGCTTAAGGCCGGCGGTTTAGGAGCATAGGGCTGACCGAATTCGTCCCGTTTTTCTCAAGGTAAGAGCCCCTTTTGTTGTTTTGATTTTTGCCCAAATTTCTAGTATGTTAGGGTTTAGATTTCAAGCATGCTAGGGATTTCATTTTCTTTCTATGTCCAGATATTTTTTTTGTGGTGAAAGTATTTCACTTGAGGTTGTGGTTTTGGGGGAAAGAGGTGCTGCCCGTTTGTTTTGGTGGCCGGAGGTTTGGAAGAGGTTGCTGGCCGAAATTCTACAAAAAAAAATTAAGGCAAGTGTGCCCTTCGCCCTTGCCAAAGTAATTCATGTCAAGTCTTTTATTTGCGCGGATTTTGGAGTTGGTGGAAGTTTTTCTACAATCTGTACAAGTCCTCATATTTTTTTCCCTTTTGATTTGCTGTTAAACGCCGAACTTCCCTAGCCCTGTTCTTGTTAAGAATGGTATGGACGTGTGATGTTTCCAGAGAATGATTACTTGGAGGAGTGCGGCTCTAGGTGATAATGCCAAGTGCACTTTTACCGCCATTTTTGCTGTTTAAGCACCGAGTGCTCCATTGTTATAACTTTGATCATTTCAATATTGGCCTTATAGTGTGCTATTTTCCTTGGGTGTAATCCATGACCAGCTCGATTTATTTTAAAATCACTTGCGCATGATTAGTATCAAACCACTCAAGTAGATAAATGAGAAGTTTAGTTCATTCATATATATAACTCATATGTGTGTGTTTAGTATATATTTAGTATCAAATCACCTAAATATATTTAGGATCAAATCACTTGATGCAAACTGATGTTGTAGTACTTTAAGTATTTGAGGTTAAGATATTTTTTTTCTCACATTTTAAATGTGTGTTTTAGATAACCAGCGCCGTCAGCTGCTAGGCAGCTAAGCTTCTTAGTTGGGTTGCTCTATTTGGAGTAGGGATGTGTTGACTTCTTGGTGGTTCATGAAACCACCAGCAAGGGTTTTTCCGCCAGAGCTCACAGACCTTTAGTGCTGGAGTAGGATGTGATTTAGGGGAGAGTTGGACCGATGCCGCCACCCCTGTTTTCTTCTTGTCTTACTAAGACAATATGGGTTGCTTGGCTGAGTGGACCGATGCCACCACCACAACACCATGATGATATATAGGCCTGAAAGACTTGGTTTGACGTGTGGTCACCAGTCTAGGCCCTTGTTACTGATTTTGTCCATCTCCAGTACTAGGTGACTCTTTCCGCTCTAGCTCTATGTTAGAGTTTTCTAGCTGTGCTAAACCTTTTGCAGAGATAGTTGAAGTTCGACTTCGTTCGTGCTCTTGATGTACTCCCTTTCTACTTACCTTTGTGGGAATCAGTTTTACCTGCTTTACTACCTTCTTTTACCTGTACTTGTTTTACTTCAATTTCACTTACTTCTGACCTGATTTTAAATCCTGTATAAATCTATTGTACCTTTGTTTTCCTTTTGATAGTTGTTTTGCTGAGGTGTTCGTTTTTTTTCTGAATACCTCAGGTACAGGTATTTAGCCTACTGTGCGGCTAGTTTGCTCCTGGAGATTTTCTAGCATTTCAGCTGCTACTGTGGTTCTCAGTTCCTCTTGTTTGGGAGGTAGCTTTTGTTTAGACTTGTAGTATAGACATACCTACTCACCAGTGAGTTCGTGTCAGTTGGTGACTCTCACTGGTGGTTTCTCTTTTAGATACTTTGCGCTTGCTTACACTGTTAGTTTTTTTTGTTTTTGAGATTCATTAAACTTGCTCCTGGGATGATTTATGTTAGGTTGCTAGTTACTTTAAAACCTATTAAAAAAACAATTATTATATCTAAAACATAGACATCATGTTTTCTTTTCTAAAAAGCTTAAACACTACTTTCAAAACGACGTAAAAGGTCATTTTCTATATATATAATGTAAGTTAAATCTAGAGTTTGACATAGTCTAAGGTGTCCCCTAGGGACGCTTATGCATTCTCTTAGGATGTTAAAAAGTGAATAAAGTATTTTCTGCTACGTATAAGTATAATTTTGAAGTGTGGACTAGTTGATCCACGAAGCCGAGGGATACGGTCTCTAAAATACAATTGACTTTTGTTGAAGTATTAGACCGGGCGGCTTAGCGGTCTGATCCAGCGGTTTGTTGACCGAGCGGCTTAGCGGTCTGATCCAGCGGTTTGTTAACCGGGCGGTCTATCGGTCTACCTCTGTGGCCTGTTCTATCCTGCTGGAGTTGCCGAGCGGTTAACCCATCTGTCTAACCGCGCGGCCTGTGCGGTCTCCATTATTCTAGCCGCTCAGTACTGTAAATGTTTAGTCCCACATTGTTTGTATATTCTCTTCTTATCTCCTCCATTCTATATAAGGGAGGTCATACCTTTGTAAATGATATCTTTTTTGGATAATAAAATTTCAATTATTCAAAAGTTTATTCGCTTGTTCTCTACTTTTCGCTTCTTTTCGCTACTTTCTAACATGGTATCAGAGGGAGGTTCATTTCCTCCTGATTCTGTGCGCTCTCTGTTGTTCGCGGCTTGTTTTCCGCGTTCTGCGACTTGATTCGCGGCTTGCCTTCTCTTCTGTCCGCGCGGCTTGTTTCTATCCGCGCGGCTTGTTTCTGTCCGCTGCCCTGTTCGCGCGGCTTGCTTCTTCTTGGTTCTCTTCTCCTACTGCTCTTTGTCGCAGCGACCTGTTTTCTTGTCGTCGCGCTCCTTGTTCTTTCCTGCCGCTCCGACTTCCTAGTCGTTGCGGTCTGTCCGCGTGTGTTGTCTCTCTACTCGCGGTTTGCTTCTGTGATCTTCCTGACCGTGCGGGTTGTTCCTTTCTCACCCGCATCTTGGTCGCGGTCACCTGCTCTTCTCCTCTCTTCTGTTCGCTCGGCCTTTTCAGTCCGCGCGACCTCTTCCCCGCTGTGCCTTTGACCGCTTTCTAGCAGCTGCTGTGATCTGCCTGACCGTGCGGGTTGTACCTTTCTTACCCGCATCTTGGTCGCGGTCACCTGCTCTTCTCCTCTCTTCTGTTCGCTCGACCTTTTCAGTCCGCGCGACCTCTTCCCCGCTGTGCCTTTGACCTCTTTCTAGCCGCTGCTGTTCGCGCGGCTTCTTCTGTTTCCTAACCGCTTCTGTTCGCGCGGCTTCTTCTGCTTGCCGGGTTCTATGACTACCTCCGGTCTCACCACTACTCCTGCAGCTCCTTCTCCTCCTCCTCCTTCGGGCAACCTTGGCACCCTTTCCAAGCTTGTTGGCTCCAACTATCCCGATTGGAGCGTTTCTTTCACCTTTCTCCTTCATTCTCAACGCAAGCGTCATCACCTCACCGATGACCCTCCTCCTCGCACCTCTCCTGAGTTTGATGACTGGGATGCGAGTGATGCTCTTGTTCGCACCTAGCTGGCCAACAGCCTTTCTGATGAGTGCCTTCCCGTCATTCGCCATGATGAGACGGTCAAGGCCGCCTGGCTTCACCTCGCTGCTCTCTATTCTAAGGGGGGCCAGACGTCCCGCATTTATACTCTCTATGCGGACCTCTTCGCTCGCCCTTCCATGTCACCGGCTGCGGCTTATCAGCAGGTTCAGGCTCTTGGTGCTGAAATCCTCCAGAATCGCCCCTTCTCCGCGGACTTGGCCGACCAGCACAAACACTTCCAGGAACTCCTGGTTGTTTGTTATCTTCTTCGTCTTCCTGACTCTTATGATATGATCCGCCAGCAGATCTTGGGTGAGGCGGAATCTCCTACTTTAGATGCCACTGCGGCTCGCATTGCCGCTGTTACTTCGCTCCTCCAGCGGCCTCTGTTGGCCTCCCCCCCTTCCCAGGACTCCTTTGCTCACCAAGCTCAGAGGGGGGGCCCTAGTGGCCGTGGCTCCTCTGGCGGACGGGGTTCCTCCCGGTTCCTCTGCTCTCACTGTGGTCGTACTGGCCATACTGTTGACCGCTGCTGGTAGAAACATCCTAATCTTCGCCCTTCCGGTGATGCTCCTTCTTCGGCCTCCGCCTCTTCTAGGCCGTCTGCCTCTGTGGCCACGACGTCAGGTAGTGCCCACGTCGTTACCCAAGGTAAATGGTTGATTGACTCCGGTGCCACCAATCATATGACGGACAACCCTCATTGCTTCTCCCGTCTTGAGACCCATGACCGCTTACCCCCAGTTCGTGTGGCAGATGGTTCCCCGTCCCCGGTTCATGGGACGGGCATGGTTCAACTCACTCCATCGCTTTGCTTGGAGGATACCCTCTATGTCCTGAAGTTCCCGTGCAATTTGTTATCCGTTACTACTTTATGCCGGCAACTTCAGTGCTCCGTCTTATTCACTCCCACTACTTGTTCTTTTCAGGACCCGAGGACCCAGCGGACGATTGCTACTGGGACTGAGAGCGACGGCCTCTACTTCCTCGACGATGTTTCTGCTCTCTCTGCCTACTCCTCCTCCACCGATCTCCTTCAGTGGCATCTTCTTCTTGGACATCCTCCTCCCCGGCTTATTCGTCAGCTTCTGCCCCACTTACCTCCTACCAGTTCTCCGCTCAACTGTGATGCGTGTCAGCTTGGCAAACATCATCGCTCCTCCTTCCCACCGAAGCAAGGCTGTGGCTCCTCTCGCATTTTTGATCTTATTCATTCTGATGTATGGGGTCCTGCTCCTACCCTCACAGTTGGTCGGGGCAGTTCCTATTTTGTCACTTTTATCGATGATTTTACTCGATGTACCTGGGTGTATCTATTAAAAGATCGCTCTGAACTATTTTCTGTTTGGCAATCATTTTACTTTATGATTAAGACTCAATTTGCTATTTCTATTAAAGTCTTACGTTCTGATAATGACAAGGAGTATCTCACTCATGAGTTCTCCGCGTTCTTTCACAAACATGGCCTCCTTCATCAAACGACTTGTGTTTACACCTCCCAGCAGAATGGGGTGGCGGAGCGTAAAAACCGTCACCTGCTTGATGTTGCGCGTACTCTCATGACGCAGATGAACGTCCCTCGCTCCTACTGGGGCTACGCTGTGCTCCTCACCTGCTATCTCATCAATCGCCTTCCCTCCACGGTTCTCCACGACCAGACTCCCTTCTCCCTTCTCTACCCCCACCAGGAACCTTTTCCTCTTCCTCTCCGTGTCTTTGGCTGTACGGCCTTTGTTCACGCTCCCTCCGCTACCCGCGACAAGCTTTCCCCCCGTTCCACCAAGTGTGTCTTTTTGGGGTACTCTACCACTCAAAAAGGCTATTGCTGCTTTGACCCCCTTCTCCGCAAGCAGTTTGTCTCCGCCGATGTGACTTTTTTCGAAAATGCTTCCTATTTCTCTCCTCCCTCTTCTCTTCCTTCTCTTCCTTCTGATATCTCCGTTCCTTCCACACCTCTCCACGTTTTCCCACCTTCGTCTCCTCCTCCACCCACTCCTTCCCAGTCCGTCTCTCCACCCACCCCTCCACCCTCCTCTCCGCTGTCGTCTCTCTCTAGTCCCGGGCCAGCCTTCTCCGCCACGGACGCTCCGGTCGCTGACGCTCCCGTCGCCGACGCTCCCGTTGACCTGGATGTTCCCATTGCCCTTCGCAAAGGGGTGCGGGCGTGTACTCAACACCCGCTCACGACTGTTGTTTCCTATGATCAGCTTTCTCCTTCTCGCAGGTGTTTTGCCTTGGCTATCTCTGCTACTTCTACTCCCCGTACCTACTAGGAGGCTCTCGCTCTCCCTCATTGGAAGTCTGCCATGGATGAGGAGATGGCTACTCTTACTGAACGGGGTACCTGGACCCTGGTTCCTCCTCCCGTGGGCACTGATGTGGTTGGCTGTCGCTGGGTCTTCGTTGTGAAGTTTCGCCCCGACGGCACTGTGGATCGCTACAAAGCCCGACTGGTGGCCAAGGGCTTTACTCAGACTTATGGCGTTGATTATTTTGATACCTTCTCTCCGGTTGCTCGCCTCAGCACCATCCGGGTTCTCTTTTCTGTGGCTGTTAACCGGGCTTGGGCTATTTCCCAGCTTGATGTGAAGAATGCCTTTCTCTATGGCGATCTTCAGGAGGACGTCTATATGGAGCAACCTCCTGGGTATGTTGCTCAGGGGGAGACACGTGTCTGTCATTTGAAGAAGGCCATTTATGGCCTAAAGCAGAGCCCTCGGGCATGGTTCTACAAATTCAGTGGTATTGTGGCTACCATCGGCTTTCAAAGGAGTTCGGCCGATCACTCCTTATTCATTCGCAAAATGGCCTTGGGACTGGTGGTTTTGGCCGTATATGTGGATGATATTCTCCTTACTGGCGATGACCGAGATGGGGTGGACTTGACGAAGAAGCACCTCCGTCAGCACTTGGTCACGAAGGATATGGGCTCCCCAAAATACTTTTTGGGGATAGAAATCTCTCGGAAACTTGACTCCTTGGTTCTCTCTCAACGGAAGTATGCACTTGATCTTCTACGAGAAGCAGGATTGACAGGTGCCAAACCAGCTCGTTTTCTCATGGCTGTTGGAGAAGACAAAACGTGGACGGATGATTCGCCTCTTCTATCTGATGTCACACGGTACAGACGTTTGGTAGGCAAACTCATCTATCTCACGGTGACTAGACCCGACATCGCCTACGCTGTAGGCAAGGTCAGTCAGTTTATGCAAGCTCCCAGGGAGTGTCATCTTCAGTCCGCCCTGAAGATTTTAAAGTATATCAAAGCAGCACCGGGCAGAGGGTTACTCTTTCAGAGGAATGGTCATCTGAGGGTTGAGGCCTACTCAGATTCAAGTTACGCGGATGACAAAGGCGATCGTAAATCCACATCAGGTTTTTGTACCTTTGTTGGAGGTAATCTCGTGAGTTGGAAGAGCAAGAAACAGTCCGTTGTTTCCAGATCCAGTGCCGAAGCAGAATACCGGAGTATGGCGTCAACCACGTGTGAGTTAAAGTGGTTGCGGGCTCTCATGCTTGACCTGGGCGAGGTATATGACTGTCCTCTCCCTATGTTCTGTGACAACAAGGCCGCTATACACATATCCAGAAATCCGGTCTTCCATGAGAGAACAAAGCATATAGAGGTTGACTGTCACTTCATTCGGGAAGAGATTTTGAAGAAATAGATTTGTACTCCTTTTGTCACCTCTGACAAAGAGTTGACAGATATCTTCACCAAGCCGGTTTCTACTTCCTTCTTCCGCATTTGTGACAAGCTGGGCATGATTGATATCTATGCTCCAGCTTGAGGGGGAGTGTTGAAGTATTAGACTGGGCGGCTTAGCGGTCTGATCCAGCGGTTTGTTGACCGAGCGGCTTAGCGGTCTGATCCAGCGGTTTGTTAACCGGGCGGTCTATCGGTCTACCTCTGCGGCCTGTTCTATCCTGCTGGAGTTGCCGAGCGGTTAACCCATCTGTCTAACCGCGCGGCCTGTGCGGTCTCCATTATTCTAGCCGCTCAGTACTGTAAATGTTTAGTCCCACATTGTTTGTATACTCTCTTCTTATCTCCTCCATTCTATATAAGGGAGGTCATACCTTTGTAAATGATATCTTTTTTGGATAATAAAATTTCAATTATTCAAAAGTTTATTCGTTTGTTCTCTACTTTTCGCTTCTTTTCGCTACTTTCTAACAACTTTCACATCATTAAAGCTTATGTATTTTTTATGTCTTAGTAGTTGGTGGTTGCCTGAGCATTGACAGTTATCCCCTGTCCGACGTGGCATCACGACGCGTGTTTTCTCCTACTCTGATACTTCTTAATTTCGGAGAAAATGCTGGTCGTGACAACTCCCAAGTCTGTCATGTTAAATTTAGCCATCAAGGCAACTTTCACGTCTTCCACCTTAGACCGATCAGTGCCCAGAATTAGCATGTCGTCAATGTACAAGCAAATTTCGGTCAAATTTCTCGTGCCATAATTTCGGTGCTTGTTTCAATCCGTAGAGTGAATTAATCAACTTACATACCTTATTCTCTAGACCTTCTATGACAAACCTTTCAGGTTAGTGCATATAGATTTCCTCAGTCAGATGTTCATTTAAAAATGCAGTCTTGACATTCATCTGATGAACAACAAAATATTCAATAGAAGCTAATGCGAGAAGAATCCTAATTATCGCAAGGTGACAAACAAGTGAATATATATCAAAGTAGTCTATACCACTCACCTGAGTATAGCCCTTGACAACTAGACGTGCTTTGTATTTAGCGATACTCCCATCAAGATTAAGCTTCTTCTTCAGAACCCACTTACTTACAATGGTTCTAGCCCCTTTGGGCAAATCGACCAAAGTCTAAATGTGGTTTTGCAGTAGAGAATTCATCTCATCATCTATAGCTTCTTTCCATAACATAGAATCCCTAGATCGCATCGCCTCCTTATAGGTCGATGGATCAGCTTCCACTTGGTAAGTCATAAAGTCTGTACCAAATCTTTTAGATACTCGTTCTCTATTAGATAACCTTTTAGATGCTAAACCACTTGTGACTATAAGCTCAGTGTCAGGGTTTCTCATTTCTGGCTCAATAATAGGCTCAGTAGTAGTGGCTGACAGACCTGGTAGCATTAGATTTTTATCCTTAAGGAACTTATCCTCAAAGAAAACCACATCTCTGGATTCTATTATAGTATTAGTTGAGAGATCTAGAAATCTGTCTGCAGTACTATCCTCTGCATATCCTAAATAGACGCGAGTATTTGTCCTAGGTCCAATCTTTACTCTTCTAGAGTCTGGTATCCTAACATAAGCGATACAACCCCAAGTTTTAAGATTGTCAAATCTAGGAGGTCTCTTAAACCAAAGCTCATAGTGTGTTTTTGTCAACTTTGCATGATGTACTTTATTAAGAAAGTGATTTGAAGTGAGGACGGATTCACCCCAGTAGGCCGCAGATATGATAGCAGTCAACAACATGGAATTCAACATTTCTGTTAAAGTCCTTTTTTCCTTCCGACGATACCATTGGATTGTGGTGAATACATGGCAGTGGTTTCAGGAATTCTGATATTGCTGGCAAGAAAATCTCTAAACTCCCTCGAGACATATTCATCTACTCTATCACTTCTTAGCCTTTAATGTTCATGTCTAGTTGATTTTCAACCCTATTTTTGAATATACGAATTTTTTCAAAAGCTTCACCTTTGGATTTAAGTAGGTAAATGTGAATGAATATAGAGTAGTCATCGATAAAAGTTATCAGATACTCCTGACCTCCTTGGGTGGCAAAACTTTGAAAGTCACAAATATCAGAATGTATTAACTCTATCAATTGTGTGCTCTTAGAAACCTGATCAAAAAGTGTTCTAGTGATCTTAGTTTGAGCAAAAAATTCACATTTGTCAAACTTAATGGTTGTGTCTAAGGGAATGTCGTGAGTTCTAGCTAGCAGAAGTAGTTTCCTATAGTTCACATATCCTAGTCTTGCATGTAAAGTCTTAGGATCTATCAAATTTAAACTAACCTGATTGACTATCTCATTTGCTTGACTCAGTTTATACATTGCAAGAAAAACATACGCACAACAAAAGTAATACGAGAGAACCATAAGAGTTACTCGGCCACCACTAATGTTAAACGACATACCCGCATCGCATAACAGACTAATAGAAATTAAATTAGCAGCTAACGAGGGTATAAATTCAATATTCTTTAAAATTAAACGGGTACCTGAAGAGAGAGTCAGAGTAACATTCTCCACCCTCAGCACATCAACTACAATACCATTAGCAATAATGACAGTCTCTTTAAATTCTTTGGCATCCTCTAGAAGCGCAAAATTGTTGCAGACGTGGCATGTAACACCTTAATCGAGCCACCACTCTTATCTGGCCTTCCCCTTTCCGACCATGACAACAAAGTCGGTATGCATAGTCTGATAAACCATATTGGCTTTGTTTCCAGTCCTAGGTTTGCTCGATTCGCCCCGTTTGGGCTGCTTGCACTCGGAAGCGCAGTGACCCCACTGGTTGTAATTGTAGCACTTGCCTTTGAACTTTTTAATCTTTTTGCTGGTGACAGCAACTACGGGTGCACTGGTCGGTGGTCTTGTCTTACTAGGCTTAGGCTTGCGCTTACGATACATGAGCATGTTAGCAACAAAGGTCTGCTTGCTAACCATCTCTAAGGCGTGCCTAGTCTGATTCTCATCCTTAATGCATATGAAGTAGTTGAGGTCTTTCAGACTCACTTGCGTCTTCTTCCGATATATTTCAGTCTTAAAAGAATATCATGTCAAGGGTAATTTGAAGATTATAACTCCTGCAACAAAACCATCTGACAACGGAATGTTCTCACTGTTCAACTTGTCCCCCAGAGTTTCAAAATCACCAACCTGTAGAAGGATTTTCCTTTCCTCAGTGAAGGTGAAAGTCATGAATTTGTCCACCAGGTGCGTCTTTAACATGTTCTTCTCTTCCTTGAACTGCTCCTCCAAGGCTTCCCAGACATCCTTGTCTCTTTTCATCTTACTGTAGGTTTCTGCAAGCCTGTTAGAGAGACGGTTCAAGATGTAATCACGGCAGAAGTATTCATCGTTGATCCACCGATCCTCATCTTCTCCTCCGTTAAAGAATTCGAAGTCGGTCTGCACGGTATAGAAGATATTCAGGAACTTCATATCGAACTGCGTGTTACTCTTCTAGGCGCTAAACTCTGAGTTGGAGAATTTCTCCAGCTTGATCATCGACACGGGAGAATTCCCATTCGACATTTTGTGTCTCTTTCCAAACAATAAAGTTATACTAGTAACCTAAATCACAAGCAGAAAAACTAGAAAGAGATCACCTGAGCCTCAAACAGAGATCGACACCAAAACTATTGAGAAGGAATTCTTCTTGGAAGTCTGAATGAAGAGCAAGATCTAAATTTCCAACGACGATCTGGAAAAGGCGGATCAAATTCCTCTAAGGTCTTCTCCTAGATCAGGATGGACCAAGGAGAAACTCCCTCCTTCCACTAGATTTGGACAACAAACAAGAGCACACATCCGACCAACACCAGACGACGGTTGACCGACTCCATCGATCCAGCAACAAATCTTTTCTCCACCAGAGGAGATCTGCAGCAGAGAACAAGGATACACCTGGAAGAAGAGAGGTATTCACACAAGATCTATCCTCCCCTTCCGGCAGTGGGTTTCCCTACATCGGTAGCAATCAATGAAGGAACAACGATCTACTTTCTCCAGATGTGGTGAATATACGATAGCCGTGAGATCCTGCTCCTCCTTTGCCACCGCCAGAAAAATCGCACAGAGGAATAAGGAAGGAGCGACAGCCAAGAAACTCCAGGGCGTGCCCTAGATCCGTCGGAGGCGATGGAACGAGAGCAGCGACAGTTTCCCCTTACCTCCTGGCCTATTGTTCCTCTTTCCGATCTTCAACCGCAATATTCACTTCCGGCGCATAGAGAAAAACGAAGAACGAGAGTTTCGCACGGGAGAGCGGCGTCGACGATCGAAAATCGCAGAAATTGGAGCAGCGGATGGACTGATGTCGAGCAGCGAGTGTCGATGAAGAAATCGCAAGATGATGACTATAGGAGCTGGGGGCTTGGGCAAAACGAAACAATCTTCTAGAATGTTGGAGTGTGCTCGAAGCATCCGCGTGACCGTCAAGTTTGGAACGATCTACTCGTTGCCCATTGCATGAGTATTTATAGGCAAACCCTAAATATCCGACTGTGGGTTATTGGATTCCTATCAGATCCTAAACGGAATCCATTAAGCACCCGTCACATCTAATTCAATATATATCTCAACAATATATATATATATATATATATATATATATATATATATATATATATATATATATATATATATATATATATATATATATATATATATATATATATATATATATATATATATATTTATACGAGTGACAGGCACGGGCCTCCGGCCCGATGACCACGCGCCACAGTACCTGGCAGGCGACAGCGGGCTCCGCCCGCCCCACCACCCCCCCGACAGGCTCCGCCCGCCCCACCACCTCCCTGCGGTGGTTGACCTAGGTCAAAGCGTTGAAGTCGATATCGCCGAGTGGCAACAGTCGATATCGCCGAGTCCGACACGGGGCTCCGCCCCTACGACCATACACGACAGTACCCAGTCGGCGACGGCGGGATTCGCCCGCCCCCGGCGGGTTTCGCCCGCAACATATACATATGAATACTCAAAATGACCTTAATATATATATATATATATATATATATATATATATATATATATATATATATATATATATATATATATATATATATATATATATATTACTATTCTAAAAAGATATATGGTGGTCTGCCAATAGCGTGAGTTCGAAAATAGGAGGAAAATAGATGGCCGTCAGATTTGATTGTTTTAATCCAGAACCGTTGAATCTAGGGCTGCAAATAACATATGTGATTGGCATATAAAAATACCAAAAAAACCACCCCTCTCTCTCTCTCCTAAATCCCGATCCACGGATTCCCCCTCCCCCTAAAAAACAGCCGCACCAAAAAAACCTCCCGGCCGGCGGCGGAGCCGCCGACGGCTTGCCCAGCACCCACTGCCGGACTCGCCGGAGGCCGGCGAGGCCACCGGGGGTGCCGCGCAGGCCGTCGGCGGCTCCGCCGCCGGCCGGGAGGGAGAAACGGCGTGCACGCGGGGGGTGCCGCGCACGCGGTTTCTTTATTTTTTAATTTAAAAAAATATAAAAAAAACTTATTAAAATATAAAATTATTAAAATATATAAATTATTAACTTATTATTAATCTCTAATTTCTAACTATAAATAAATTATTATTTTCTAATTTCTAATTAAAATATAAATTATTAAAATATATAAATAACTTATTAATCCGCCGGGGTGGGCGGCGAAGCCCGTCCTGAGGGGCGGGCGAAGCCCGCCGTGATGGGCGGGCGAAGCCCGCAGCTGCTGGTCGTGTACTGTCGCGCAGAGCACGAGGGCCGGAGGCCCGCCGTCGGCGGCCAGATACTGTGGCGCGTAGCCATCGGGCCGGAGGCCCGTGCCTGCGACTCGTATATATATATATATATATATATATATATATATATATATATATATATATATATATATATCTTTATTTCTTTATTATATAAGTAAAGACAAAAGTGAATATGGTGTAACATTTTAATACAATATTACCCTCATAAAATCAACTATCCTTCTCATTTCTTTAGGTCTTTTTGTCATTTCTCACATCTATATTATATCTTATATATTATATCTTATATTATATATTATATCTATTATATAACTCTACAAAAAGTAATGAGAAGGAAGCCAACACTTTACCCTCACATATATATTATATCTTATATATTATATCTTATATTATATTAGATACCTCTGCCAAAAGAAATGAGAAGGAAGCCAACACGTTACCCTCTCATCGCGAAAGCTGGCTTTCTACTCCGCCACACGCTACCCTCACCTTCCGCCGTCGCATCTTTCCTGGACTGCAACCCGCCGTAAATGCATGTATAACCCTACCTCTTCTACACACAGCCCCGCCAAAACTCTTCTCCACATCGTGACAGGGTTCCTCCTCTATCGACAGAGCTCCTCCTACTCCCGGCAAGCTCCTCCCGGCAAGTTCCTCTTCCTTTCTTCCGCCTCCCTTCTCCATGGCTTTCTCCTCACCTTAGTTCATGATTAAGCTTTCTTCTAATTTAATCTTTCTAAGCTCTGTAATCTTTGTTCGTGTTTATAGGGCTCATGCGACAGAGTTTCTTCTTCTGGCAAGATGGCGGGTGGCAGTTGTTTAGGAGCTTAGCAAGTTAAATGCTTCAGGTTTACTTGGTAAAATAATTTTTTATTTACAGTATTGATTCACTGCCTAATCGATGAAGAACCGGATTTTATTTTAACCGTCTTTGATTTATAGTTTCTTAGCAAGTTTTAACAAGTTCTGTCGATAGATTTACCTTAAATTGAAAGTTTCTGATCAACTGTTCTTGATTTAGTTTTTGATTTTAACCGGATTTGCTTAAGATTTACTTCAGATTTACAGTTTTTTATTTTAACTGTGTTTGATTTACAGTTTCTTAGTAAGTTCTTAGCGGGTTTAACCGTGTTTGATTTACAGTTTTTAGCAAGTTTTAGCAAGTTCTTAGTGGGTTTTAGCAAGTTTATTAGCTTAACTTAGATTTACAGTGTCTGATTTACTGTTTTTGATTTACAGTTTTTGATTTTAATCGGGTTTGCTTCAGATTTACAGTATTTGATTTACAATTTTTATTTTAACCGGGTTTCATTCTTAAAACAGTTTTTGATTATTGTTTACAACATTTACGTGAATATGGTGTAACATTTTAATACAATATTACCCTCATAAAATCAACTATCCTTCTCATTTCTTTAGGTCTTTTTTGTCATTTCTCATATCTATATTATATCTTATATCTTATATTATATATTATATCTATTATATAACTCTACAAAAAGTAATGAGAAGGAAGCCAACACTTTACCCTCACATATATATTATATCTTATATATTATATCTTATATTATATCTTTATTATATTAGATACCTCTGCCAAAAGAAATGAGAAGGAAGCCAGCACGTTACCCTCCCATCGCGAAAGCTGGCTTTCTACTCCGCCACACGCTACCCTCACCTTCCGCCGTCGCATCTTTCCTGGACTGCAACCCGCCGTAAATGCATGTATAACCCTACCTCTTCTACACACAGCCCCGCCAAAACTCTTCTCCACATCGTGACAGGGTTCCTCCTCTATCGACAGAGCTCCTCCTACTCCCGGCAAGCTCCTCCCGGCAAGTTCCTCTTCCTTTCTTCCGCCTCCCTTCTCCATGGCTTTCTCCTCACCTTAGTTCATGATTAAGCTTTCTTCTAATTTAATCTTACTAAGCTCTGTAATCTTTGTTCGTGTTTATAGGGCTCATGCGACAGAGTTTCTTCTTCTGGCAAGATGGCGGGTGGCAGTTGTTTAGGAGCTTTGCAAGTTAAATGCTTCAGGTTTACTTGGTAAAATAATTTTTTATTTACAGTATTGATTCACTGCCTAATCGATGAAGAACCGGATTTTATTTTAACCGTCTTTGATTTATAGTTTCTTAGCAAGTTTTAACAAGTTCTGTCGATAGATTTACCTTAACTTTAAAGTTTCTGATCAACTATTCTTGATTTAGTTTTTGATTTTAACCGGATTTGCTTAAGATTTACTTCAGATTTACAGTTTTTTATTTTAATTGTGTTTGATTTACAGTTTCTTAGCAAGTTCTTAGCGGGTTTAATCGTGTTTGATTTACAGTTTTTAGCAAGTTTTAGCAAGTTCTTAGTGGGTTTTAGCAAGTTTATTAGCTTAGCTTAGATTTACAGTGTCTGATTTACTGTTTTTGATTTACAGTTTTTGATTTTAATCGGGTTTGCTTCAGATTTACAGTATTTGATTTACAATTTTTATTTTAACCGGGTTTCATTCTTAAAACGGTTTTTGATTATTGTTTACAACATTTACTAGAATGTTGTTTAAATATTATTACTTAATTTCAAACTCAATTCCTATCAACCTGTCTACCTTAACTGTTTACTCAATCAATGATGGACTTAACATCTTCCTAAACAACTGCCACCGTATACTGAGTAAGGACAAAATAAGTTCAGTACCATTAATAATATAAAAACTTATGAACATTTCTTTTATATCATGTCGAACTTTCATTATCTCTTTTTTTATCATTATTGAGCAAGGAACTCTAATGTTCTGTTTTTTATTTTTATTTTTGCATTCTGATAGCTTTGTAATTACACATATTCTGGATTCAGGGCACACCATAATTTATAGAGCATTGTATTTATGATTAATACTATTTTCTACATGACTGAGCTGTTTATACCCCAAAAAAGAGGACTATGTTGAACCCCTCTTAAATTCAAGGGTAGTTGAAAGTGTCAAACATGTTTCGGCTTTAATTATAGCATTTTAGTGGACTGCAACATGTAATGTGAGTATCATCCTAAAAAACTCGCTAATTTTTCTGCAGGAATCAAATTGCCATAACATCATCTTCTCTTGCGAGTTTTTAATTTGGCGAAACACAGTTTCTCTTCCCAACACTTATTCTCAACTCCAGGTTAGTATAATCTCATTTGTTTTTCACTACACAAAGCTTCTTTGATTTGAGTACCATGAAATCAGTTATATGTTTGTGAGAAGCACATATTTGTGAGAAACTCGCCATAGCATAAAATCGATGTTTGTGGATAAAATTTTAGATAGTTGAATGATTTTGGGGATTTCCTGTTGAAAAAATAGAACATGCGTGTTGTTAGATTGTTGAAGAAGTTAAGCAGTGGGGGGATGATTTTTTCTGGGTGAAAGAGCTGTTTGCTGCCGTTTGTTTGATTCCAGATAGGAGTTAGTGGTGATTAGAAGATGATGAATAGTGTTCGATTAATATAGGACAGCTAATTTGATATTCCTGTTGAATTAATTGCCTCCAGCTTATAGTTCTGTAGATAACCTCTGCGTTGTTGCCTATTGCTGGCAGAGAGAAAACAACAACATTGATTTTATGATCAATGAATGACTGGGTATTTTTGCTATTGACATTCTGTGGCTGTTGTGAGATTAAAGAGAGGGATTTTAGGGTTGCTTAATGTCGTGACCAATCTTTCCGCCGCCGACCAATGTCCCCATCCCCAAACAATATCGCCGCCCCAGACCAATGCCCCCATCCCCGCCCAATGTCCCCATCCTCGATCAATGTGGTCGCCCCCGACCAATGTGGCCGCCCCCGACCAATTCCCCTCCCCCAACCAATGTCCCCTCCCCCAACCAATGTCGCCGACCCCAACTAATGTCCCCGCCCCCGACCAATGTCTCCGCCCCCGACCAATGTCCCCGTCCCCGACCAATGTCCCCGCCCCCGACCAATGTCCCCGTCCCCGACCAATGTCCCCGCCCCCGACCAATGTCCCCGCCCCCGACCAATGTCGCCGATCTCGACCAATGTCCCCGCCCCCAGCCAATGTCCCCGCCTCCGACTAATGTCCTCACCCCCGACCAATGTCGCTGCCCCCGATCAATGTCCCCGTCCTCGACCAATGTCCCCGCCCCCGACCAATGTCCCCGCCCCCGACCTCGACCAATGTCCCCTCTCCTGACCAATGTCGTCGCCCCCAACCAGTCCTCACCCCCTACCAATTTCGCTGCCCCCGATCAATGTCCCTGTCCCCGACCAATGTCCCCTCCCCCGGCCAATGTCGCCTCCCCTAACAAATATCGTCCCCATGACAAATATCTTCCT
This sequence comes from Platanthera guangdongensis, assembly GCA_039583875.1. Taxonomy (NCBI): domain Eukaryota; kingdom Viridiplantae; phylum Streptophyta; class Magnoliopsida; order Asparagales; family Orchidaceae; genus Platanthera; species Platanthera guangdongensis. Next base: position 238,153,948 of record CM077163.1, read on the forward strand.
CACGACAAATGTCGCCACCACGACTAATGTTGGCGGCCCCGTCGTATGTTGTCGCCCCCACCATTTGTTGTTTCCCCCGCCAAATGTCGTTCTCCACGACCAATGTCGCTGCCCCCGCCAAATGTCGTCCCCCACGATCAATGTCGCCACTCTCGACCAATGTCGCATGTTTGATTCCAGATAAGAGTTAGTGGTGATTAGAAGATGATGAATAGTGTTCGATTAATATAGGACAGCTAATTTGATATTCATGTTGAATTAATTGCCTCCAGCTTATAGTTCTGTAGATAACCTTTGCGTTGTTGCCTACTGTTGACAGAGAGAAATAGAACATGCCCCTGCCAAATATCGCCTCCCCTAACAAATATCGTCCCCATGACAAATATCTTCCTCACGACAAATGTCGCCCCCACGACTAATGTTGGCGCCCCTGTCGTATGTCGTCGCCCCCTCCATTTGGTGTTTCCCCCGCCAAATGTCATTCTTCACGACCAATGTCGCTGCCCCCGCCAAATGTCGTCCCCCACGATCAATGTCGCCACTCTCGACCAATATCGCATCCCACGACCAATGTCATCGCCCACGTCCAATGTAGTCGCATACGACCCATATTAATGCACTAGACCAATGTCGCCCTCCCGACCAATGTCGCCCTCACGACAATTGTCATCGTCCCCGACCAATGTCGCCGCCCTCGACCAATGTCGTCGCCCCCGACCAATGTCGCTTCCCCCGACCAATTTCGCTACCAACGTCCAATGTCGCCCCACGACCAATATCGCTCCAACAACTAATATCGCTCCAACGACAAATGTTGTCGCCCCGCACGGGGTCCCCCGTGCATGACTGCTTGTATATATATATATATATATATATACATAAAAAGAAATATAAATAGATAAACTAAATATATATACAACCGTTGATATATAACATATATACCGTACACACAATCACACACGAGTATTCTGACAGCCCAGATATATGGGCACAAAATTAAAACAATACGGGCCTAACCGCCCGCCGCCAGTTCGAACCCGCAATCCGCCCATAACGTGCTTTAAAGGTGCAATCTAGTCAATCTGCCGGTGTGGGACTAGTCGCCGCGGCGGGCTACGCCCGCCCCCGGCGGGCTCCGGCCGTCCCCCCGCCGCCGGCAGGCTTCCCCCGCCGCCGGCAGGCTCCCGCCCCGACGGGATTCACAATATAATATATATATATTATACAAAAATATATAATATATATAATATATAAATATATATTATAATAATTATATATAATATATATATTATAATAATTATATATAATAATATATAATATATATTTATATATATTTAAAAATATACATAATATTCCTAAATCCACCCCCCCAAGTTTTTTTGCCCAGCCCCGCGTCCCCCCCCCCTTTCCATTGCCGCCGCCGGCGGGCTGATCGGAGCCCCCCGGCGGGTTCGCTGGACTCCGGCGAACCCGCCGGGGGGCTCCGGTCAGCCCGTCGGCGGCTCCGCCGCCGACGGCAGTGGAAAGGGGGGGGGGGACGCGGGGCTGGGCAAAAAAATGGGGGGGGGGATTTAGCTGGTGTCGGGATGTTGGAGAGAGAATGTGGAGTATTTTTTGAGAGAAATCTTATTTGCATACCTAATTTTATTGATCAGATGGTTGAGATTAGTTCTATGAATTTTAAAATCAAGGCTTTTAAAAGACATTCATATTTCTTTATAAATAATTATATATATATATCAAGATTATCATTTTTATTTTGTAAAAAAATTTAAGTTTTAACATTAAAACATTAATTTCTCTCTCCCTCTCTTTCTTTCTTTCTTTCTTTCTTAATTCTTACTCTCTATCCCTTTCCCTCTCTTTCTTTCTCCATAAAGCCACACACTCTGTCTCTTTCCTCTCCCTTCTCTTTCCCAACTCTCCCCCTCTCACACACTCTCTCTCATGATCCAATGACCCATATTAAATCTTTGGTGTGCCTTAGATAAGCATATTGCTTTATATAATGTAAGATATAATATAAGTATAATGTTGCTGGTCGGATTTTCTTCTATCTCGTCGGAGACATTCTTATGTGATCGTAATTGCTTGACTTGTGAAAATAAGACCCTCTCTAACGGAGCCAAAGTAAGTGTCACCGAACTTATCTGCCCCGGCCATTGTGTCGAAATAGAACAAATTAGGTTCTGTCCATTAAAGAATTCATATAATAAAGTATGAAAATTTGTCAGGGAAAAATTGAAGTATTACCCTAAATTAGAAAAAGGAAATCTGGATGAAGCTATGAGGTTAAGAGCTTCAAACCCATCAATTAAAAGGCTTCTTAAATAAGCTCTTCTTTAGTCTTCCATATAAAATGAGACGAACCATTTTCCCAACAAACATCCAAGTTATCCTCAATACAGAGAATTTGGGGAGGGAAAATTATACAGAGCTCAACAGAGTTCTCTTGCAAAGCAATAGCGATTTAGAATGTCCATAAATTAAAATATAGAACAACAATTTATTGAAAATCGCTAAAGGAGGAAGCTTACCGATGGATTTCCAGCTATTATGAAAAAGCCGACGTCGACCATGCCCTGAAGGAGTGTAGAATCGATGATGCCCTAGGAAAAAATTGTGAAACATCATTAAAAAAACAGGGCATGAAACCTACTGCGAAGGCAAAGTAGATGCGAGGAGAAAGAAGTAGATGCGAGGAGGTTCAAAATTTTGAGGAGAAGATGTCGCATACCTGAAACGGAATGAAATTATCCGGTGCTTGTTGGAGTCTTGGAGAGAAGAAAGGGGGTTGTGCGAAGAAGCAAACCCCAGAAGACTCATGGAAGAGCCGAGCTATGGAGGAGAGCCTTGTTCGTCAAGCGAGAAAGAAGCTACGAAGGGGAGCCCTGTTCGTCAAGCGATAAACATAGGTTGAGCAGCCGACGGCAGGAGCAATATAAAATCAGAAGAAATCGTCAGACTCGTGCTGGAGACCTAGGGAGGAGCGGACGATGTAATCGACCCCGACGAGGAGTCTTCTGGCGAGGAGAGGAGAGGGAAGACCGGGAAGGAATGAGAAAGGAGAAATCATGTGGCGGCTTTAGGCGACAGCTTCGACGAGGAATCCTGGATGGCGGCTACTGATTGCCTGACAGCAAAACGAAGATCGGGAACAAATGCCTCAATGCGAGGTTTAGGTTTTTTTGAGTGCAACAAAAAGAAAATGCGCAGCTCACGGGAAGGGCAAATTATTGGGTCCGACTCCCGGTTCCAAATCTGGATCCGGGAGCTCGAATCTACCGTTAAAAGGCATGTGGGGCCCACACATTTTGGGAGTGTGACATACATTTTTGCGCAGGGCCCATGCATTCTCGTTTTCTATTGGTTCTGGTTCCATCCGGAATCCCGGACCCAAAAATTCCGCCACGGGAAGAGCCTAGTAGCATGCAGGCAATGCATGGTAGCATGCAGAAAGGACTAGTTGAATGGGAAAATTTTTAGGTACAAGCTTGTACCATGCTCCCGTGCCCAAATAAATAGCCCTTAACTCATGGGGCTCACCTTTCTTCCCCCCCCCCCCCCATCTCCCAAAAAATTTATTTTGAATTTTTCTCCCCCTTCCTCGTCTCTCGCTGTGCATTCCTAGGGTTACGGCAGAAATCCTGCAAACGAAGGTCTCCCCCTCCCCCTTCACGGCAGAAGCAACTGGAGGTCTCCGTTTCTACTCCGGAACTCCACCATACTCGCCCCGGCGCGTTGATTCGGGCGGAAAAATCAGTGCTTCCTATTTCATTTCCGCCATTACCGGAAAAATCGGTCTTCAAATCCAACGGATTTTCAGTTCTATCTAGAGCACGTTCATTACCGGAGGTTGTCATTACTACTCCTTCAAGGTATAAAATATTGATTTTCAGTTTCATTCCAATTGTAGTTTCTTTTGTGGTGTCCACCATAATTATAGTTGCTCTGTAGTTATCTTCCAGTTTAATTCCAATTGTAGTTACATTTCACTTGCGCTTATAGTTGCAGTTATTAGGTTTTTAATTCCAACTGCTTTTGTTTTTATTCAAGTTACATTTCAGTTTGATTCTAGTTAGATTCCAATTGTAATGCTTTATTGTTTCTAGTTGTAATATTGTTTGAGTTTCTTTTATTTTTTCTCTTCATTCGCAGATGCCAGGTTCCAGTTATTTATATAGCAGATGTGTTATTAAGACATTCAAAGAGAATGCCAAATCTTTGTTGGATGTACTCTCCGAAGACTCCAAAGAGACTCTCCGTGAGATAGGAATTCTACAATTGTTTAGCATGCCCACTATTCAACAAAATATTCCTCTGTTATATTATATTATTAGATCTTACTCTGCTAGAAGGAATGATTTTCTCCTTGATAAGTTTTATGTGAAATTTACAGTGAATCATGTTGTACTCATATTGAGTCTTTCAAACCGGGGAAAAGAATTTCAATTCGATAGAATTCCCTTGTCTAACCTCAAGCATAAGGAGTTGGTGCAATAGCTAGCTGACCTCACAGTAGAGGATAGTTCCCCAACCCTAGAGTCAAGGAGAATAAATGCTCATATTAGATATGTATTGACAGCTTTCTTCTTCCCTTTGAAAGGACTCAATGTGCCAACCTGCCTTTTGGACTTCAAAGAGTTGGAGGATTTTGCAGCAGTGAACTGGCCGAAGGCCATACACACCTTTCTCCACTCCCATTTTGCTTATATGAAATAAATTATAACTTCATATGTGCAGATTATCTTGACACTCAATATATGATTACCCCGACTTCATATGTGCAGATGAGGTACCTTCAAGAAGACACAACTGATGTGCTTTCCAAAGACATAGCGCTATGGCCACTACGCGTCGTTGAAGGGCTTCCTACTCAGGACACCGACAACGATTGCGGGATATTTGTGATGAAATATATGTAATCTAGTGTGGTAGAGGGACCAGTGGATTGAAGGAGTCACCAGACTTGGGGGAAGGACATGCCAAGGATCCGAGCCGAATTGGTTGCCTCTTTTTGCCGGATTTTTCAGTCTTCATTGCTTAAAGAAAATGGATTTAATTTTTAATTATTTGGAGAAAACTTGAAATATTACCTACTGGGACAATGACACGGATCAGAAATGCATAGTAGAATTTGTATGATGCGACAGACTCTCCTTTAATGATGGGGCATAAAGAAATGTCTCCACCCTTCTTGAATAACATTTCACAAACGACCGTTCATAACCATTATGTTCAAAACCGTCGCCGCCGTGTCAAACGGAGCTAGTGTTTGAATTTTTTTTCATGTTTCTCTTTTTTGCTTGATGATGTAGATATATTGACTTGTTTGGATTCAACTAAGGCTCCGTTTGACACGATTGTGGTGGTCGTAAAAGCATGGGCTAAACCATCATTTGTTAGCAGTTAATGTGTCAAATGACCCTATTTTTTGCAACTATAACAGTTAATGATTAGTCTGTCATTGCTCAACAAATCTCTCATTGCTCAGTACTGATAAGAACATACAACTTCATGCTGATCGTTACATTGATTGACATAAATACATCTTCCTGCAATACACTTCTCGTTACCATTTTAAAACATCGGGAATTGCGGAAAATTTACAATGTATATCCACTGGAGCTCCCAAGTTCGGTGGAACGTTTAAGTTCTGGCAGGACGGAGCTGTATCAACGGGAGCCGCAAAACTCTCAAGGGATATATTACCTAAGAAGTTGTATTCCTTGGGCTCTTGTTTCACGTCATCCACGAAATGAGCTTTCCTCTTTGAATCATCTCTGGCCGCTGGAAAAAGTAGGAAATGAGAATTAAATATTGTAAAACAAACAAAAAAAATTAAAGCTAAATAATCTTACTTTTCTTTTTCGATGATTTTTCTCAATTACTGTTAGACCGGTTGTTTGATTGGCCCTAACTTCGCCTTGTCGGTGGATCTCGAACTAGTCCCTTATTTTTGTCATTTTCATCAATAACACCATTTTTCATCATTTCATCTTCATCTACTATTTCATCTACCTTCTTAGCAACCTCAATCAAGGCACTGTGTAGGTACTTTTTTGCAAGCTTGCAATTCTCTACTCGACGGGTGAGATCATACGTAAATCGCATCATATGATTTCTAAAAACTAAATTTGAATCAAAGTATTTCGGTCTTGCTTCATTTGAAAGATACATACCCTTCTTCGCTTTTAAAGTAAATCTGTTGAGTATGTACTTGACAGAAATTTGCTTAACATTTTTATGATTATACACCATCAATATGTGTTTGCATAGTACTCCTTTGCTTTGAAAACCCTTACACGAACAATCTGCATCAAAATTTGTTGAATCAATTATTACGAAACAGTGTTTATGATCCTCGGTTGATTCACAATGTTGTGTAGCATACACAATGTGATTTTCACTTATTCTTGATTCTTCTACGACACATACACCAACTGCGCCGTCCATGTATGCTTGCTCAAATATGGAGAAACTCTTTCGAGTGTAGATTTTCGAAATATGTTTGAGTAGGTGACAATGTCGCTCCAGCACTTCTCAAATTCAATCTCAGAATCACATTTACTCATACAATGGTAGAAAAGTGATCGTACAACTTTATCATTATTGAAAGCGGGTACCTTTGACGGGGCTTTCTTTGAGATGTGCCACTGACACAACCGATGCCGACTATTGGGAAAAGTTCTCTCAATGGCAACGGCCATTGCCTGATCTTGATCTGTAAATATAGTGGTGGGTTATTTTCCTCCAACAAATCTCAAAAAGGTCTCGAACACCCAACAAAAGGAATATATGGTCTCCGTCGCAATGAAAGCCTCACCTACACAAATATTCTATCAATGATGATTAACAACAATAAAGGGCGCACATGCCAAATTATACTTATTCAGCCGATATGTAGTATCAAACACGATAACGTCACCGAAGCAATCGTAATCAATTTTGTTATGGCCGTCGATCCAAAGAAAACTAATAAGTCTATTCATCTCATCAGTTTGGATATCATAAGAGAACATATTATCCTCGAATTGTCTATCCTGCAATACTTTGGACAAGCTGATAGCATCTCCACTATCTATTAACGCTCTTCTTTCGCGTTGGACAAAATTATAAGCATCGGACTTGCAAAACCCCACATTTTCAACACCGCCCACTTCATCTGTAAGGAAATTGTATGCATCGGTTGTTCTAATACCCACACATGTCATATTCTTTAGAAGGCTAGCTTGAATAGTAGATATACTGCGATGAGACCTCAGTAGGTGCTTGTCATTCTCTAATGCAAGTGTGTGATTATGTTCCTCGACAAACTTCGTAACCTCCCAATTCTTACCTTTTTTGTCTGCATTAAAATATATGCAGGCCAAACAATCTGTACGAGTATCCAATTGACAGTATTTTTGTTGTTCGTCATTCAACAGTTTGAAAACCTTTAAGTCAGCTTTTGCGCAACTATACCCCCGACCTTTAATAAATCTGGTATGTGCCCAATATACAATATTTTGCTTCCGCACGCTGAATCCAGTTTTATGGGTATAATCACAGTACATGGAGTATGCTTCCTCTTCACTATGTACAATATGTAATGATACTGTACATTTCTATCATTTAGGAAAAAAATAGCCGCAAGTTAAATGCAGTTGGAAAAGAATAAATTCAAATTGTAAAATAATAAAATCCAGTTGTAAAAGAATAAAATCCAGTTGTAACATAATAAATTCCAGTTGTAACATAATGAATTTCAGTTATAACGGAGTAAATTCCAGTGTGTATTACAGCTATAATTTTGATGATAATCGAAGAAAAAAAGACTGAACTTAAATTAAGGGAAGATCCGCAAAGGAGAAGAAAGAATGAAGACTCACATTGCCAAAACTATCTACGACGGGTTTCTCATGTGACTCCTGCATGATCTGAAATTTCAGGGAGAACAAAAACGATGGGGGCAAAGAGACGGGGAAGTAATGTCGGAGTAGTAATGACACTCTCACGGTCTTTTGTCGTTATCCAAACTCCTTAGGTAAGGTGTGGTAGGAGATGGTCGAAAAAGGTGGACGACGACTTGGACCTCAAGTAGCTAGGGTATGAGAAGGTTGGAACTGCAGCCGGAGCTTTCCCGAAACCCTAATGGAGCAGACGAGTTCACATGAGAGAGGAAAAAATTGGGGAAGATGATGAAAAAAATCGGGAGAGAGATGACGGGAAATTTTTGGGAGATGGGGGGAAAAAAATGTGGGCCCCATGTAGGGGTGAGGAGTGAAAACCGAAAACCGACTAAACCGATCAAACCGACCGAACCGCACCGATTTTGAAACCGAACCGCCCGGTCCGGTGTCGGTTCGGTCTGGTGCTTTTGAAAACCGAAGGACTATCGGTTCGGGTCGGTTTTCAGGTTGTGAAAACCGATCAAACCGAACCGAACCGAGTTTTTTGTTTAACATAATTTTAAGTTTAAGTGAACGGCACAGTTGTGACATGCAGAGGCGAAAACAGATTCGTCATGTGTCGAAGAGGCTCAAGAATTATCTCAATTTCTCCCACCCCTTAATCTCAGGGTCCTTCAACCCTGAAGAATGTGCTTGGGCCTATGGCATGAACATCTTCGACCTCGACGCATGGAGAAAAACAAACATCAAAGAGACATACCATGAATGGATTCATAAGGTATTGCTCCATTGCTTGGCAGTAAAATTCACTTTTTTTTAAAACAAAAACTGTTCTTCATCATCTATTTTGCAATTATGATCAATTTTCCCCTGTTTTGTTGCTAGAATTTGGAATCAGACTTGAGTTTGTGGTAGTTAGGAACTCTGCCTCCAGGTCTAATAGCATTTCATGGCCATGTTCACACCATAGATCCATACTGGCACATGCTGGGACTTGGATACCAGGAGAACAAAACCAGAGAAGATGCCAAGAAAGCTGCTGTCATTCATTTTAATGGCAGAGCCAAGCCTTGGTTGGACATTGCGTTTCCTCACCTACGGCCTCTGTGGACAAAGTACATAGATTTCTCTGACAAATATATTAAAGCTTGTAACATACGACCTTAAACTGTTTTTTTGCTTTGATGTGGATCATATTCTTCATCCATCTGAGACGTATTTGCTTGGATGAGTCCTACTTTTGTAAATTTTCAGCACTAGACCGTAAAATTTACTGATCACACTGTTGTTAATGGCTTTCTTGCATTCATATAAAGGGCAGCCTGATGCGCAAAGCTATACCCGCGCACTGTGAGGATCGGAGAAGGAGACACTATATCTAGTGGAGGACTGCTATGATATAAAACACTTGCTTTAATGAGTTGATAGCATAACTGTATCCTAATTTCTACATGGGCAAAAAAAATTTAAAACAAATAAAAAATATGGGTTTAATATTAACTATTATATGTTTGTTCACAAAAAACCGACACCGAACCGAAAAAAACCGATTGAAAACCGAACCGACTTTGAACCGAACCGACCGGATTCGGTTCGGGTCGGTTTGGAAAAGCCAAAAACCGAGGCATGTCGGCTCGGTTTCGGTTTGGGTCCAAACCGACTCAAACCGAACCGCTCGCAGGCCTAGCCCCATGAGTTAGAAACTATTTATTTGGGCACGTGAGCATGATACAAGCTTGTACCTAAAAATTTTCCAGTTGAATGAGGGCGCAATCCATTTGCATGCACTCTCATAGGGGCGGAGCCCGTACAATTTGTAGAGCATTATTTTGTGTATAAATATTATGAAATGTATTCTGAATAAGGTTTCTGTAATTTTAAAAGTAGTTAAAGAGTTGTGTCCGTACTTACATACTGATAAAACTATCCTGATGGGCCTGGCCTGCCCATTGTTAATGTATACGAAAAAACTAATACGGCTCAGCCCGGTCCGGTCCAGACCTGTGCATATCCTACCTTCGAGTTAAATTTCAAGCAGACCTGTGCATTTCCTACCTTCTTCCTGTCCTTTCAGTCCCAAAATTGTAATCAGAATCCAGAAGCAGCCCTTCTTCCGAAGGTCTTCCTCGCCGGAGTAGCACATGGAGCGGCCGACAGACCTTCCTCCTCAAGCCCATGAAGGTCATGAATCCAAATCCCTACCCCCGGAGGGAGCCAATCCCGTTGCTGTCTCCTTCGTTGCCTATGCCGATGCCGATGCCGATGCCGACGCCGCCGCCCCAAATAGAAACAAGAGGAAGACTGACATTGACGGATTCAAAAACTCAGAGTACTGCAAGGTTCGCGCTATCGTCAAAGAGCTACGCCCTTTTTTCATGGAGGTGAGTTCCTTTCCTACTTTTTTTTTGCTTTTCAGTTGAATGGGCATTTTCGTGTCGCTAATCTCTGTATCGTATTTGTAGTCTGAATCATATCAAAAGAAGCTCGGCCAGGGATTGTAGATAATACTTAATTAAAATGTATAGCTTCTGCTTCGCGGAGCCCATAGAGGGACCTAACTTTAGAAGCCCTATGCCTTTATACATACCTTGCGGGCGATTTGTGACGTTCGGATGAAAAGTTGCCATCTTTTTGTTTTGCGCAGAAAAATATTTTGTTTGTCTTCTTCTTAAATTTAGAAGGAAAATCTCCCCTTTTTAAACAAATGTTTATTACATGGGAGAATATTCGCTAAGCCTATCATGAAAATACTTTAATTTTTGTTTTTCTTCAAGGTTGACTGTTTCTCAACCATCCTTGCTTCCCCTAAAGCTCTTTAGAAGAACTTTGTTTGATTATTCCCTGGTATTTAGCATTGGTTACTCATGGCCTATTTTGTATCCTTAATCTGTTCAGTGATTAGGAACTTCTTTCCCTTTCATGTTCAATACTAGCTTTCTATTTCTTGATGGCAGTCATAACTGTTGTCATGCCAAACATACATTCTATGGCGATAGCGTTTTTGTCTACAGTCGCCGGAGCTAAAATGCTGCGCCAAACAGTGCCTAAAGAATGTGATGTAATGTTCACAAGTACTCTCATATCCAATACACTAACCTATAAGAACAAGTTGTAGTCAAACCCACACAAATTTGTATTTATATAGTGTTTCCATTCAGCCGATAAAAGAGATTCATGCTTATATATAGTTTGTTTAACGTCTATGATAACATTAGTGAATGCAAAATTCCGTTTTGACTTTACTAGCTCGAGCTTTTAATGGTGTGTAGTGGGCTGACAAATTGCTTACTTAGCCTCCGTTTGATGCGAGTGGTAGTGGTTGTGAACGTGGTGGTGGTTATGAACCGTCGTTTTTGAACACCCGACCTCACCTTAAGAACGCCATTTACTTTTATGTCCAAAACTAGTTTTCTTTTCTTGGTAGCTGTCATAACCGTTGTTATGACAAACATACATTCTATGATGGTAGCATTTTTGTCTAAACTCACAGGAACAAAAATGCCCAGCCAAACAAAGCCTTAATTATCATTCTTAAGGCTCTGTTTGGCACAGTGGTGGCGGTCATAAATGCATGGGTTAAACCGCCATTCGTTAAGGATCACCTAACAAACATCATCCCTTTGAACATAAAAGTGGATGAGTTCCTTAGGTGGGCATTAACGAATGACAAGTTAACCCCCATGTTCAATACTGCCACCACCGTGCCAAATGGAGCCTTAATTTATTGCATTTCCACTCAATTTTAAAAAGGAAGTGATTACTGTGTTTGTAATTATTCAACTGCTTCTCAAGATATTCTGAGATCATACAGTTCAACCAATTTTGAAGATAAAATGAAATAATGGATTTTATGGATTTTATGGATTTTGTTGATTTGAAACTACGAAGATGCAAGGGTTGTCCAAATAAACATTTGAAGTAAAAGATGGCGCATGGATTTGCGGTTTTGATGCTGGAGACTGGTTGTATTTAAAGTGAGAGCATGGGTCGGGTAAAGGATAGGTTTTTGTGTAAATCAAAGCTTCATCTTGTCATCTCTTTATCATGTTATACTCCTGTGACTTCGCCAACATAAATTGAGTCTCCGTTTGGCGGGGCGTTTTTGCTCCGGTGAGTTTAGACAAAATGCCACAGTCATTGAATATATGTTTGGCATGACACCGGTTATCACCGCTACAAATAAATGAAAACTTGTTTTGAACATAAAAGTGAATGATGTTCGGGTGTTCACAAACGATGGTTCATAACCACCGCATTCATGATCGCTACCGCCGTGCCAAATGGAGCCTGAGTTACCCATTAGCTCTTTTTAATATAAGGTTATGATGATCTTATTTCATACTATTGGAAAAGCCCATGTAAAAAGGCCCATTAATTGACCCTTTTTCTTTGTTTTCTTTCTCCTCCTTCTTTAGTCCCACATCTTGTATAGGATTTATCCTTCTCTCCTCTCTCCTATATATTTGTATTTTCTCCTTGTAATTACATACTTGAGTAATACATACAAGCTTTTGGCTCTCTCTACATGGTATCAAAGCGAGGTTCCGTCCTCTAGAGGTTCCTCTTGCTGCGGCCTTCTTTTTCTTCAAACCGCCCAGCCCGCCCTTCCCTGCGGCCTGGCTTCTGTCCGCGCCGGCCTGTTTTTCCCTATATCCGCTCGGCTTCTGCGGACTGCCCCTTGACATCCGCCTCTCTTCTTTCTCTCCGTGGTTCCACCCTCCTCAGGCTTCTTATAGCCATCTACTGCTCTGACCCGTGGGACCCACCTCTTCTTTCCGCTGCGAGCTCCTCTTCTTCTGTCCGCTCGTGCTCCTCTCTACTCGCGGACTCCTCCTCTCTCCTCGCGGACTCCTCCTCTCTACTCGCGGACTGCTCCTCTCTACTCGCGGACTCCTCCTCTCTACTCGCGGACTGCTCCTCTCTCCTCTCTACTCGCGGACTGCTCCTCTCTACTCGCGGACTGCTCCTCTCTACTCGCGGACTGCTCCTCTCTACTCGCGGACTGCTCCTCTCTACTCGCGGACTGCTCCTCTCTACTCGCGGACTGCCCCTCTCTACTCGCGGACTGCTCCTCTCTACTCGCGGACTCCTCCTCTCTACTCGCGGACTCCTCTCCCGCATCTTGGTCGCGGTCTGCTTCGGTCCGCTCCGGTCTGTCTCTAACCGCGCGGCTTGCCTCTTCCCGCTGCGACTTCTCTCTACCCGCCTCTGCCGCGGTCTGCTCCTGACCGCCGCGACCTCATCCAGTTCGCCGCGACCTCCTCAAGTTCGCCGCGACCTCATCCAGTTCGTCGCGGCCTCCTCTAGACCGCTGCTTTCCGCGCGATTTGTCCTAGCCGCGCCCTGCTGTCTGCTGTGCTTCAGTCCGCTGGTTCTGCCCGCCTCTTCTCCTCCAAGTCGCCATGTCCTCCAGCGACTCCACTACCGCTCACCCCCCGGCAGACCATGTGGCTCCTCCTCCCGAACTCCGCGATGAGCTTCGGATTACTACTCTTTCCCTCTCTGGAAAGTCCAACTTCATCCCCTGGGTTCACTCCGTCCGCAGGGTCTTACAAGACAAGGGCCTTGCGCGTCACCTTACCCAGGGCTCACCGACTCCTTCTACTGATGATTGGCTACGAAATGACGGTCGCGTCCAGACCTGGATCCTAAACTCGGTGGAGGGTGAGCCGTACCAAATGATCATGTACCATGAGACCGCCAAAGCCATGTGGGATGAACTCCATTCCTTGTACTCTGGCAAGGACAGCCTTCAGCACCTTTTTGACATCCTCACCGATCTTCAAGCTTTGGATGTTGGCAAAGCTCTGGACATGACCTCTTTTGTGGCCCGGGCCAAAACTCTAACGGAGGCCTGGATTCAGCACCAGCCCGCGACTACTGATCTTGCTGCTCAACGCGCCCAGAAGGAGACTGTTTGTATTGCTATGATTATGGCTCGAGTCCCGCCGCACATTCACAGTATCCGGGCCCAGGTTCTGGCTTCACCCACGACCCCTTCCTTCTCCGATGTCTGCTCTATGTTACTTCGAGTACTGCCTCCACCGGAGGCGCCTGCACCACCCTCGCCGGCCCTTATTCAACAGGCCCTTCCTCCTTTACTTTCCCCACCATCTTTTACTCGGGGTGGACGTACGGGCTCCCGCGGGCGGGGCCGTGGTGGCCGCGGCCGGCCCAAGTGCACCTACTGCGGCCGGGATGGCTATACTGAAGCGGTCTGTCACAGGAAACATGGCTACCCTCCTCGCCCGCCTACTGCTGCTGTTACCGATAGCTCTCCTCCGCCTGGTACGGATCTTGAGGCTCTTCGCCTTTAGCTGCAACAACTCCAGGGGCTCCTCAACCCTCCATCTGCTTCCATTGCCTCCACCTCCCCTGCAGGTATTGTCTCCACCCCCACTACAGGTACTGCCTGTCTTTCCTCCGGATCTCGCTGGATCCTGGACTCGGGAGCCACCCACCACATCACTTCCATGCGGCCGCCCCGGTTCTCTGCTGCTCCTCATCCCCAGTTTATTACTGTGGCCAATGGTGCGATTGTTCCAGTCTCCGGCTGTGCTGAACTCTTCCTCCATCCCTCTCTCTCTTTTCGTTCCGTTCTTTATGTGTCGGCCTCACCATTTAATTTACTCTCTGTTGGTCGTATTACTACTGATATGAATTGCTATATCACCTTCACCTCTTCTGGTTTTTTTGATACAGGATCGGCAGACGCGGATTACCATTGGTAGGGGTCGACTGCAGAACGAGCTCTACCTCCTCGATGTCTCTCCCACATCCCTTTCCTCTGTTTCCTCTACTGATTGGCATTGTCGGCTTGGGCATGCCCCTCTACCTATCCTCCAGAAGGCGCTTCCAGACATCTCTCTTCCTATTTTTAAATGTGATTCTTGTATTCTTGGCAAACAACATCGTTCTTCTTATCCCGCACATTGTACTCGGAGCTCTGCTCCGTTTGATCTAATACATTCTGATATTTGGGGACCGTATAAAGTTTCTAGCATCTCTGGTTATCGTTATTTTATAACTTTTATTGATGATTACTCTCGCACTACCTGGTTGTATCTCCTACATGATCGCTCTGAGCTTTCTCGTGTCTTTCAGGCTTTTGTGTTAGAGACTCGTACGCAATTCTCTACCGCCATTAAAACTTTCCGCTCTGATAATGCCCGGGAATACACTAGCCACGAGTTTGTCACTCTCTGCGCAAACTTCGGTATTGTTCATCAGACCTCTTGTCCCTACACCCCTCAACAAAACGGGGTCGCAGAACGAAAGAACCGCCACTTGCTTGATGTTGCTCGCTCTCTCATGCTTCACATGCACGTTCCAAAAGTATTCTGGAACTTTGCGGTGTCCACTGCCTGTTTTCTTATCAACCGTCTCCCATCTCCGGTTCTTCAGAACGCTACCCCTTCAGCCTTCTTTTTCCCTCCGCACCCGCCTTCCCTCTCACACCCAGGGTTTTTGGCTGTACATGCTTTGTCCATAACCTGGGCCCCACTCTTGACAAACTGGATCCCTGTGCGGCCAAACACATTTTCGTCGGCTACTCCCGCACCCAAAAGGGCTATGTTTGCTACTCCCCGGTCACCCGGAAGGTCTCTGTATCGGCTGATGTTACTTTCCGGGAGGATCAACCCTTCTTCCCTCCTCCTTTGCCACCACTTCTACCACCACCTCCTCCGCCACCCTCTCTCCCACGGCCGGTGATCCCCGTCCACTCCCCTCCCACCATCCCTCCGCCTCCTCCCACCATTGACCCTCCTCGACCGCCCGTTATTCGGGTCTATACTCGTCGCCCTCTTCCTCCCGTTGCTCCTCTGCAGTCGGCTTCGACCTCGGCTTCTCCGTGTTCTGCTGCTCCGGTACCGGCCTCTACCGCTCATCCGATGGCGAACTATGTTTCTCTCCATCGTCTCTCTCCACCTCTTCAAACTTTGGCTACTTCGCTCTCCTCGGTCTCTCTTCCTACTTCTGTACAGGACGTTCTTCAACATCCGGGGTGGCGTGCTGCCATGGAAGAAGAGATGACTGCTCTTTGGGCTAACCAGACTTGGACCTTGGTGCCCCTTCCTCCCGGCCAGAAACCTGTTGGGTGCAAATGGGTCTTCGTCATCAAACATGCTCCTGATGGGACCATTGATCGACTCAAAGCTCGTTTGGTTGCTCGTGGCTTCACCCAGCAACAGGGGCTCGACTATGACGAGATTTTCTCTCCGGTCGCTAAGCTCAACACGGTCCGAATTCTCATTTCTGTTGCTGTCCATCGCCAATTGCCCTTATTTCAACTCGACGTCAAGAACGCTTTCCTGAATGGCGACCTTCAGGAAACGGTTTACATGCAACAACCTCCCGGGTTTGAGACCACGGGGGAGTCACGGGTTTGTCACCTTCTCAAATCGCTATATGGTCTCAAACAATCCCCTCGGGCATGGTTCGACAAGTTCAGCAAAGCTCTCCGGGAAATTGGTTTCACTCGAAGCTCGGCTGACTTCTCATTGTTTACTCGCCACCAGGCCACTGGTACGGTTCTCCTATTGGTATATGTCGACGACATCATTATTACTGGAAATGACTTGGACAGCATACAGGCCGTTATGCTACATCTGAGCTTCGTCTTCCAAACTAAAGATCTGGGACATCTTCGCTACTTCCTCGGTCTGGAAGTGGCTAGACGGTCAGATGGTCTGGATCTTCTTCATGATGCAGGCTACTCTGGCTGCAAACATATTAACACTCCCATGGATGCAAATCACAAACTATGTGCTCAGAGCTCGGATTCTGATTCTCTTCTACAAAATCCAGAATATTACTGCCGTCTAGTTGGGAAACTTATCTACCTAACAGTTACAAGACCTGATATATCATTCGCTATGGGACTCGTTAGTCGCTATATGCACTCTCCTCGAAGCTCTCATCTCCAGGCTGTGGAACGCATTCTCAGATATTTTAAGACAGCTCCTGGCCAAGGACTTGTATACAAAACCTCACCTTCCATTCCTACACTAGTGGCATACTCTGATGCCGACTACGCTGGCTCGCTCGATGATCGACGATCTACTAGCGGGTTTTGCACCTATTTTGGAGGACATCTGATTACTTGGCGAAGCAAGAAACAAGCAGTGGTTGCTCGATCCTCAGCAGAGGCAGAATATCGGGCAATGGCTGCTGTGGTCTCTGAACTTACATGGATTGAGAGTCTCCTTACCGATCTTGGGGTCAAACTACCTTCACCAGCTCTCCTCCTATGTGACAGTCAAGCTGCCATACATATTGCTAAGAACCCGGTTTTTCACGAAAGAACAAGGCATATTGAGGTAGATTGTCATTTCATCTGAGAGAAAGTCCACATGAAGAAGATCGAGCTCAAGCATGTTCCCGGTACTGAACAGGTCGCTGACATCCTCACCAAAGCTCTACCTAGTACCCTCTTCTATCAGTGTCTATCCAAGTTTGGCGCATACGACTTGTACGCTCCAGCTTGCGGGGGAGTATTGGAAAAGCCCATGTAAAAAGGCCCATTAATTGGCTTTCTTTCTTTGTTTTCTTTCTCCTCCTTCTTTAGTCACACATCTTGTATAGGATTTATCCTTCTCTCCTCTCTCCTATATATTTGTATTCTCTCCTTGTAATTACATACTTGAGTAATACATACAAGCTTTTGGCTCTCTCTACACATACAACACGAAAAAAGCATAGTACACATAATAGAGCTTAGGAGCAATAATGATCTGTTTTTAGGTTCAAGTAGAGACCGCCTTCGGAGACTATGATAAGCAAGGGAGAAAGAGAGATCGAAGAGTTCTGCTTTGAAATTATTAAGGAAATGAACGTATACCATAAAAAACTTAAGTAACCAAGGAGAAGGCTTGGTCATTCAAATTCTGTAACCAGTTCTTAAGTTTTTCAGGAAATGAGTAAAAAGACAATAAATTGTTGTTTTGAAGAAACTCTAGATTAAATAGATGCTGAATAATCAAACCCCCTAGAGTTAAACAGTCATCCTACATTCGAATTTTAGGAGAAATGTGGTTATGTCTAACTTTCTGGTCCAAGGGGTTAATTAAATATTATCTAGTTGGAAATTTTTTGCATATTATTTAGGATGTAAAGTTGGAACTTTTTTTGCATGCTAAATGTATGTTCTTTACTTGTTTTCATAAGAATGCATAAAAAGTTTTGATTGGTACTCAGGTTGAAGGAATTAATTTTCCAAACTGTATGATTTTATAGAGTCTAAATATTAAAATCTCCATATTTTGTGTTCTTGAAGGTTATGGATGCTCCTGACTTCAGAGAAAGTAAAGCAGCTGATGAAATTCGAAAAAGTAAGCTCTCTTCATATTATTCATGTTGAATATTTTGCATATTGTATGTCTGCACGTGTCAAACCCGACTCATTAGTGACCCGCTAGTGACGTGTTTACCTAGGGAACGGCTCTATGTTGGAGGTACTACGTATACTCATTCCAAACTTGATGGAATATAAGTAGACTAAGTAAATGAAGCATAATCATAATGATTATAACAGTCTCTATTTATGATGCTGATTAATTGCGATGCGTACTTGAGTCAACATGATTAGGATTTTGATACAAGCTTCAGATCTTATGTAAGCAAGGGTTTGTTTGATTGCAAGCCGATAAATCTGGATATAATGAATCCTATTTAAGTAGAATTTGGCATGTTAGATCCTGAAAACTGTGTTGTAGCCCAGTACTTACACTATAAAATCCTCAGGCTGTTTGGTTGCAGTCAACCATCTCATTCCAAAGTAAACAAATGTCTTAGGTAAGTTCCAAATGTCTAGTGTGAGCCCCCAATCTTGAAATTAGGTTTAATTTTGCTTTGTTAAATATTAATAAAGTTATTTTATTTTTGACTGACGATTCGATCGATTCGATACTGATGAAGTGATCACGTGCAGAAGGTCTCCAAATCTACAATGTTGAGATCTCGTTGTCGAGATCTTTTCTCACCCAGTTGTTTTGATGTGTTACTTATGTTTTGTAACAATTCAAAGCCCATCTTTGAGAAAGGCACGAGGAGCCCGGCAGGAGAAGAAGTCTCATATTTCTGCCGCTGGCAGATGTCACAGTGGCGAACAAACTGCTGAATGTCCCGTCGCATTTCTGCCCAAAACACGTTTGCTCGCGCACTCATTACATTACATGTTGAATGACTTGAATCTTATATAGCTATAGACTATTTCCTTATTTGTGTATTCTTTGTAATTAAGGCTCCATTTTCGGCATTTTTTCTCCATTGGTGGTGGGAGGAAAACATCTACGCTAAAAAAACATGTTTGGTAAAAGTCCTTTCTCCGATCCCTACGCTCCAAAACGCCATTTTTGACTTTCAACGCCAAAGCTGGCCACTCACTCCATTCCCACCACTTGCATTCCCAACGCTTCAAAACGCCACCTCCGAAACAAACAGAGCCTAATATTCCCTTGTGACACAAGATAAAGTGGTGAGGAGAAGTCTAGGCTACGGTGTCAAGGAAAACCTAACTATAACCCTAGGAATCTAGGATGATGCAAGCATACAAGGACAACTCCTACAATTGATAGCTAGTTGTAATTATTCAGATAGAGCCTATTTCCAATATCACAATTAATATCAAATAATTTTAGAGACAACTTGCAAGTTTTGGATTGCAGGCGCAAGAGCAGTCGAGATTTAATGCACAATAGAATAAGTCATGGGTATATGAGTCCGTAGGCAATGTAGGGAGGAGATCCGGTGGTTGTCGAGGAGTGTGGTGGCTGTTTGGGTGGGCTATTCAGCTAAAGAGTGCTCTAGGAGGCTGATTTGGATTGGCGTAGGGATGGAATAGGCAGGTTATGGGCTGGAGAATGTTGGGTGTGGCCCGCCATCCAGGTGTTGGATGGGGTGCAGAGAAACTCCATGGTACGGTTTAGTGCAAGGGAGTCGGGTTGGCTCCGGGCATGAGTACATGAGAGTTCGGGGCACGGTTTAAGTGCGAGGGAACCATGCGAACAGTTTGACCGATCCTGCTAAATTAATATAAAAGAATTGGTAGTGCCCTTCCTAACACTCCGGGGTTTAGGGAGAGTTGGTAGGCGCCATTCCTAACAGTGGTATCGGAGCCAGGTTGGAGGTCATGGGTTTGATCCTCCTGGATGGCGTTCCAGGGGAAGTTTGTTGGGTGTGGCCCGCCATCCAGGTGTTGGATGGGGTGCCTCCCGGGCGCACCCGGGTTGGCTCCTGGCATGGGTGCAGAGAAACTCCATGGTACGGTTTAGTGCAAGGGAGTCGGGTTGGCTCCGGGCATGAGTACGTGGGAGTTCGGGGCACGGTTTAAGTGCGAGGGAGCCATGCGAACAGTTTGACCGGTCTTGCTAAATTAATATAGAGGAATTGGTAGTGCCCTTCCTAACACTTCGGGGTTTAGGGAGAGTTGGTAGGCGCCATTCCTAACAGAGAATGGCTGATAGGGTTCGGCTTGGGTGGGAGGGGGTCCGGGAAGGATCGTTTCAGGCTGCAGGAGGGGGGTGTTAAAGAGGGGTCGGCTAGGTTGGGTCAGCTAGGACTGATAGGGCCTGAAGGTGGTTTGGCCAGGCCATAAAAGGCTTGGGGGAGTGTTGCAGTCATAGCCACAGGGACTGGGCCCTAGGCAGGCGGGTTCCTCCTGGCCATGTCCCAGCACGGTAGCAGGGCCCCGACCCATGCACCCCAACCAGTTGCCACATCTATTTAACCTTGACGGGAAGTTGTTGAGGTGAGAATTTGAACCCACGACCCCTTGATGAGAGAACTTTCATGATCTCTCATCACCAACAGGACCGCGATCCTGTTACGACCCTAATAGGGAAACGTGGGAATTGCTCAGGAGGAATCAGCCTGCCTAGGGCCCATCCTAGCCTGGCTCTGAGAGTTACGTCCGTAACAGGGAGTCAACCATGTAGGGGAAAGGTTTGGATGAGGTTGCTGGGAAATGGAGTGGCTGTATGGGCGTTTAGCTAACAACAACTGCTGGAATTGCGATTTCCCGGTGGTTGCTGCCAGAATGGGGATCATAAAACTCATTGCAAAACTAATGAAATCATTTGAAATTTGAAATTTACTACTACCAGGACATTCTGTCATGATCTAATTGATTTTTTTAATTTTTGGTTTGAAAATTTGAGTGACACCCCAAAATAAATCATTACCTTATGAATTATTATAAGAAGATGATGATGATAATTGAAAATGTAGGGATGAAGACCATGATGGAGTTGACAAAGCAGTTGACTGAGACAGCATCTACACTGAAACCAAGCAAAGTTCCTGAACAACAATTGAATGGGGCAGTTATGAAGGAGAATGTTGATAAAAAGGTGGAGCTAGAGAAGCAGAGCAAAGAGCCAAGGCCAAGTAAGATCCAGGCTGCATCAATCAGCATAAGTACTGGAAATGCCCGGGAGCACACGGGAGAAGCAAAGTCGACCGCAAAATTTAGCGGGGAAGGATTGTCTAGAGGGAGTTTTGTGGTCGGGGGGTCGCCAATTGGCTGGAACTTTCTTATGTATCGTGGGAGCAAACTGCTCTACTATGGAAGAACAAAGGAGAGCGTGCTGGCCGCCCGTGCTTCTAAGCAATAAATGGTTTCCCTTGCTTCTCATGAATACACTTTTGTAGACATACTTTTCATTAATACATATGAAGAGTATGAAGATTTTAACAATCTTTTTTTGCTATCATTTTACTTTGATTTGATGTTATTTTTTTCATCTTCAACCCAAATTTAGTGGGCCTTCCAAACCTTTCCCACACAAATTTAGTTGCTAGGATTCTATTGTGAGAAGGCGAGCCTTGGCCCACTGGTTGAGGTCATGGGTTCGAGTCTTGGAAGTAGCCTCTTGCAAAAATGTATGGTAAGGTTTGCATACATTTCATCCTTGTGGTGAGACTCTTTCCTGAATCCTCGATGCACGGGGATGTCTTTGTGCACGGGGCTGCCCATGGGATGAAGTTATTACTGGCCAAACCTTAAAAGTGCTAAATCTTATTTACTATCACACTTATTTTTACATATAAGTATAGTTTATTGGGACTACTATGTCATGGGCAAAATGGTATAGAATCTTTATCTATACTATAATATAACTAATGGTACTAAAAATGTATTCATATCTAAAATTGCGCCGTTACTATCGTTGTGTTGCCGCAAGGTCGACATATATCTAGAGCGAGAATTATTATTTCCGCACACTAAGCAGGGCACCACTCTTTTAAATTAGGTAAGGATACTATTAGCTCTTAAGAATCTTTAGAGTTATATGATAAATTCGTTGAGCATTGATTTATATTTATTTAATTTTGATTTTATGCATTTTCTATCATTGGCTGAAGACACCTTAAATTATTAAGTTCACTTTTCATTCCCCTATTCCTAGCACAGACTAATCCAATGAAATACCTTAAGAATGCAAAGATATAATTTCATTCAAAACATTATTTCGACCAGGAGGAAAAGAATTTATAAATTTAAAATGAGTTTTCAACATTGGTGAATAAATTATTAATATCCTATATCAAAACAAATTCAAAAAGATTTCATCAACGTCTGGGTGGTGTAGTCGGTTATCACGCTAGTCTCACACACTAGAGGTCCCCAGTTCGAACCTGGGCTCAGACAATAAATGTTTTTTTTTAATGTCGCATTAAAAATTATCCCTTTTTGAGTTTTTCTTTTTTTTTTTCAATAAAACTCAGCTTTTTAATGTCCCATTAAAAGTTAATTATCCCTAATTTTTTTTAGTCATCCTTTGTGAGTTTTTCTTTATTTTTTCAATAAAACTCAGTTTTTTTATGTCCTGTTATTTAATATTTTTGCTCTGGTGAGTGGCTATGTTTTTCCGTTTTTACTAAAATCGTGATCCGTATCGCTATAGTAACAGTTCTTCAAATTAGAACCAAAATCTTATTTGCTTTGATCGGTTCTCATTCCGGCTGCAGCATAATTTTTGGAGTCGCCGTGTCAACGTTTATAGTTCAACAAGAACCAAAATCAAATCGGTCACTAACGGTTCAGTCTGATTCCAATCAGTTTCAACCAGAATCAAAATCAAATCTTAAGCAATGAACGCGGTCAAAAATAAAGCACTTGAGAAGAAAAGTAAACTCGTTAGATTTTTTTGCAAGAGAGAATTTTAAGTCTTGGACATGAACGCAGGAATTTCACGTTATATTAAGAGAGAGTATTTTTTTGTGTAATATAGTATGTAGAACTGAAAGTTAAAAATTGAAATCGCTAAACCACAAAATCGCATCTGACCACACTGATTTTAAATCGCACCAAACGGTTTGGTTGTGGGGCAGTTTCGTTTCTTGCAAACTGTATAGTTTGCGGTGCCGTTTTTGACGGTGCAAAATCTACAAAACTGCGCAACACCATTGTCATTGTTTGTACCGATTTCTTCGAGGGGGCCCAACATTCTATTCATCGCCAATGAGTACAAGTTACCTTTATTTTTCCGTAGCTTTATTGTCACCTCTTCGACTAGTGGTTCCTTCCTCTTCGACTTTTCCTTGACATCGATTGCATGTATTCATGTTAGAAATCATTTTGGTATTATTATTTCTTTTCTGTTCTTTCTTGACATGTATTAAATAATATTAAGAATTTGAATTTCTGACTCATGAGGCTGAAATGAACCGCGGACCTGCAATCTCCATTCAAAATTCAAAGATCACAATCGTGTAATGTTGATGCACTGTTCAAACCACACCGCATAGTTTTGATGCGGCGCGATTTTGTTCAGTCCAAAACCGAGTCCCTTTGGTAAGATTGTGTTTGAGTTCAAACCGCACCAAACTGCACTAGTTTCACCCTTAATAATCAGATATATTATAAAAAATAATAATATTATACTATTATTAATACTAATAAAAATATTATAAAAATAATAACAAAATCGCATCTGACCACACTGATTTTAAATCGCACCAAACGGTTTGGTTGTAGAGCAGTTTCGTTTTGATGCGGCACGATTTTGTTCAGTCCAAAACTGACTCCCTTTGGTAAGATTGTGTTTGAGTTCAAACCGCACCAAACTGCACTAGTTTCACCCTTAATAATCATATATATTATAAATAATAATAATATTATACTAATATTAATACTAATAAAAATATTATAAAAATAATAACAAACGAGTCGCGGTTCGGTTCTGCTTCGGTCTGGTTCGAATTAGATCTAAAATTCTTGAAACTGCTTGAGACTTGTAGGTTGTGGTGGTTCCGGTTCCAGTCCGGATAATAAAATGAAAGATCCATATCTGGATCAATGTTGTTCACGGTTCCAAAATTCAAATCGGAACCCGGATAATTAGTGAATGGTTCGGTCTGGTTCTTTACTATTCTTGTTCGGTTCCGATTCGATTTACGATTTTCGATTTTAAGGTGGCGTTTGGTTGGGCTTTTTGCCTGCAGTAAGGTATGTTAGATTTATATATAATATGTCCGCTCGTGTTTGGACCGACTCGGAATAGGTTAACGAGTTTCATGTCACTCTAGGGTTTGGCCCTATGTTGGAAGTACTATATATATATATATATATATTATTTCATACTTAGATGAGATATAGTAGAATACTTTGAGTCTCAAACCCTAACATTCACAAAGTATACAGTTTAGGGTTTCGTCCCTCTGTGATTTGGCCGCCGCTACTCTTCGCGATTCCGTCTCCGCAGCTCCAGGCGTTTGGCAAATTCCGATTCCGCCGTTACTGTTTCCGCTTTCAGCGACTTCGCTGACGCTCCAAGAGGCATCGCGATCTCACGGTGTTCTTTTCCCTCTGGTGCTCACGGTGCTCTGCGCGATTTGCGATTCCACCGTCATTCTACGATTCCGCCGTGCACCCGCTTGTCTCCGTCGTTCGGGAAAAGGTTGACGTTGTGCAACGAATCTGGGCTTCCAGTCACAGATCTGGAAGGAGGGCTGTTTCCTGTTTTCTTCTCTGGTTTTCTTTTAGATCCAGTGCACATAAGAGGGAAGCTGTAAGATCCGGTTGCCGCGTCTCATATCTAGCCACCTCCGGTCCAGATCCGGGCATTGCCCCTCAAATCCAGCCGCTGCGTCTCAGATCCGGCCATCACCTGTGATGTTCTAATAGGAGTCGCGGTGATCAGGCCTCCTGTATCTTTTACGATCCTCCTATTTGGGATTGCTGTGTTTGTACTCTCCTGGAGCAGATTTCAAAAAAAAAGAGTTGTCCGTTCTAAATTGGGGACGACTGAGCAATTCTTGATCAAGGAGGGTTTCTTTCCCAATCCCTGTTTCTGGGAGGAAGAAGATCCAAAGAAAAAAAATGTTTTTTTTCTTAATCCCTCTAGCTGAGATCATTTCCAGTGGAGTTCCAGGACTCTTTGGTGTTTCCAGTTGATATCACTTCTTAATCATTTGCAACTTTAGCTTTTCCTTCTAGTGGAGCAATTCGATCAGAAGTGGATTTCCACTGTTTGGTATTTGCTTTGACAATCGTGCTCAGCAGGAGAGCAGGAGAAGACTCACATCTGGATTGGATCTGAAGACACAAGGTCGTCTCCGCGTGAATCAGGTGACTTCTTTCTAGTTTTTCTGTTCAAGCAAAACGAGATGTCGAAGGTTTCCTCCTACGACATCGTCACACTACAGTCGTTCAATCTCTCCGACTTCCACGCTTGGAAGCTGCACGTCCAACTTGGTATGAAGGAACGTGAGATTTTCTACACAGTCCTGAGTGACTTTGCTACTACCGAAAAGGACGTGAATGAACTTCAGTGGAGAAAAGACGTCGACTTCTGCAGGGACTACCTCCTGAATTCACTGAACCCTAGACTCGCCTTGACCTACAGCAGTCATAAGACTGCAAAGGAGATTTGGGATCTCTTGAATGCGCACTTTCAGAAGGATGAGGGGTTGCTGAGGACTCTCCTTGGGGAGAGACTCTTCACTTCTAAATTCAATTTAAACTCGTCAATCACCTCTCAAATAATTTAACCAGAGAGTCTGCGTCTCAAGTTGGCGGACGATAAGTCCGACATCTCTGATAATCTCTTTGTGTGTCTGATACTTAGTAAGCTACCTCCAGAGTGGTTGACCTTCAATACTGAAATGCACAGACTGAAGGAAAAGATTGCATTGGATGAACTCAAAAGGTTCATTCATATCGAGGATCAAAACATTGCTGGTAAAGGTTTGGAACAAGTTGGTCAATTCTCACAGGCTGCTAACTTCGTTTCTCGACCCAGCAAGCCTCGAAGGAAGCCACCAGCACCCAAAGGTGAAGCCTCTGCACAGTTGGCGCCTAAAAGCCCTCTTTCAATAAGAAGAGGGGCAAGTGCCACAACTGCGGCAAGTGGGGACACTGGACGGCTGACTGCAAGGCTCCTAAGAAGAAAAAGGAGGATGCCCTGCAAAATGTGGCAAACATACTGGTTGATGCCTCAGATCCCAAATCCTTCGTGGCTATAATCGGGAGCAGTCACCGCAGTTCGTCCTCTGAGTGGTGGCTAGATAGCAGTGCTACCTGTCATGTGAGGAATGACAGAGGGTTACTTGCTGAGGTCAAGGCGGTATAGGAGAAGGTGGAGAACTGGAATGTAGGAGAGACCGAGGTGACCCATACTGGGACAGCCGAGCTGGTCCTCTCATCAGGTAAAACTCTTTTTCTGCATAATATTAAAGTAGTGCTTTCTTTGACTAAAAATCTGATTTCTATGAGTCTGTTAGATAAGCCTACGATGTCCTTCACAACTCAAAATGGTAGAATGACCTTAACAGTAAATTCACATTATTTTGGCTGTGCGTACCTGATCAATGAAATGTATAGACTTAGCTTAAACAACGATAGCATTAACCAAATAAGTTCAAACCTTATTGATCCTAAGTTGTTATATAACAGACTTGGACACGTGAACTATAAGAAAATGCTAGATCTAGCGAAGATTCATAACATTCCCTTAGATCTGTCGATTCGATTTGACAAGTGCAAGGTGTGTGCTCAAACCAAAATCACTAGAAATCCATTCAAATCAGTTTCTATGAGCACAAAACTTCTTGAGTTGATACATTCAGACCTCTGTGATTTTCGTAGTCACGTCACTAGAGGTGGAAGGAAGTATCTGATTACATTCATAGATGATTTTTCAAGATATTGTCATGTGTATCTGTTAAAATCGAAAAACGAAGCTTTTGAGACATTTAAGACCTTTAAATCTCGTGTAGAAAACCAGTTAAACCTGAAAATTAAGAGATTTAGAAGTGATCGAGGAGGAGAATATATTGTTACTAGGTTCAAGGAATTTTGTGTCTCTGAGGGAATAATTCTTGAAACCACAGCTCCTTACTCACCCCAATCAAATGGTGTTGCCGAGCGTAAGAATATAACTTTAATAGAAATGTTGAACTCTATGCTCATAACAGCTGGCATGCCTAATTCCCTTTGGGGAGAAGCAGTTCATGCTACAAATCACATTCTGAATAGAGTGCCTCATTCTCAGCTCACCGCTACCCCGTATGAGTTGTGGCACAGTCATCCTTGTATATACGATACTCTAAAGACTTGGGGTTGTATTGCTTATGTGTGTATACAAGACCTTAAGAGGCCTAAGGTGGGACCTAGGACGTCAACATGCGTCTATCTAGGTAGTGCGGAAGATAGTGCAGCCGACAGATTTCTCGATCTATCCACGAATATCGTGATAGAGTCTAGAGATGTCATATTCTTTAAAGAAAAATTTGTCAAGGATCATGGTTTGTCTGTCTTCGGGTCTAATGATATGATTTCAGAATCTATCGTAGAACCTGTAGTTGACCCTTCTGGCACTGCTCCCCAACCTCTAGAGGTGAAAACTGTTCCATTTAGAGCATTTACAAGAGAGAGAATTCCTAAGAACTTTGGTGAGAATTTCGTCACCTACCACTTAGAGGATGATCCATTCTCCTACCAGAAGGTAATGAGATCTAGAGATTCGTTGATGTGGGCAGCAGCCATTGATGATGAGATGGACTCGCTGTTACATAACAAAACTTGGCATCTAGTTGACTTGCCGAAAGGTGATAAAGTCCTAGGATTCAAGTGGGTGTTGAAGAAGAAACTACATAGTGATCGGTCTATAGCCAGGTATAAAGCACGTTTCGTAGCTAAAGGTTATAAACAACAGGGGAAATAGACTATTTTGATGTTTATTCACCTGTGTGTCACCTATCGACTATCAGGGTTCTTCTGGCCTTAGCGTCCATCGAGAACTTTATAGTTCATCAGATGGATGTGAAAACAACCTTCTTAAATGGAGAGTTTGATGAAGAGATCTACATGACACAACCTGAAGGTTATGTGCAGAAAGATCTAAAAGATAAATTGTGCAAACTAGATAAATAAATCTATAAGCTTAAACAAGCGCCAAAGATGTGGTACATGAAGTTTGACTAGGTGATAAAGAGCCTCAGATTTTAGTCCAGTCTCTCAGACAAATGCCTTTATCACCGCTCATTGTCGAATCAGACAGTCATCATATGTTTATATGCAGATGACATGTTGATTTTGGGGTCTAATCTTCCTGCAGTTAGGGATATTAAATCCACTATGACAGAAGTTTTTGACATGAATGACTTTGGTCATGTGGATACCTTGTTAGGTATGAAGGTTAGAATTGAAAAGGGTCGAGTTACTCTTAGTCAGGCTTATTATATTGAGCAACTTCTTTCTACCTGTGGATATGATAATTATAGGCCGATTGAGACGCTATTTGATCATAATGTTAAGTTGAGTCCTAACGTAGAGAACAACATTGATCATGTCAAATATTCCAAAATAATTGGTATTCTCATGTATGCCACAAGTTGTACTAGACCAGACATTGCTTTTTCAGTGAGCATGCTGAGTCATTTTACGATTAATCCAGACAAAGAGCATTGGGAAGCCCTAGATAGGCTATTGAGGTACCTTAAAGATACTAAAGATCATGCTTCGTGCTACACTGGTTACCCACCTTCTGTGGAGGGACATTCTGATGCGTCATGGTGTTCAGAAGTCGGGAACAGCAAGTCCACCAGTGGATACATATTCACTTTGGGTGGAGCTGTTATCACTTAGAAATCCAAGAGACAGACCTGTATAACATTATCATCTATGGAAACCGAGTTGTTTGCCTTAGCCTTGGTCGGTGAAGAGGCAGATTGGATCAGGAACTTGATTTTAGACATTCCCTTGTCTAAGTTACAAGTCAACTCGTTGAGCTTGTATTATGATAATCAAGCAGCAGTTCAAGTCGTTAAGAATACCCTCTATAATACTAAAAGGAGACATGTACGACTGAGACATGCCTTGTTGAATTATTTGAAAGAACAAGAAATTATCACTTTGATCGATGTACGTTCGAAGGATAACCTGGCTGATCCATTGACGAAAGGAATGCCAAAAGACCGTATAATCAAAACTGTGTGGGAAATGAGACTAAAGGCGATTTAGCTCGGGCTTAGTTCAGAAATAGGCGATTCAGTTCAGCCTTTGTCCGGAAGTTTTGATTATTTCGATTTCCTTTGTCAAAGCAAGTATGTTGTGTTCTGTTGATGCTATTTATTGCTGAGCTCGGATCTGGTAAGTTGTTTTATTCCAAACTTGATGTTAACAACTTCACCTGGATTCGGCTTTTGCCTTGGAGGAGAGTGTTATTCCAAACTTGATAATACAATCTAACTTGGTCTTGTCTCTTCTTCTGGAGATTGGTTCCATTCCAAACTTGATGAGTTCCAATTAACTTTAGAAGGGTAGTAACCGTGACATTCCATATAGGATCATAGATATAACTGCGGTGTCCAGAAGTCTGAAATCATTTCAGTTGAAACAGATATTAGGTTCTGAGGTAAAACTATAATACTCTGTAAACGTGTCCTCCCAACCAAATTAATATAATAAATACTAAGTTCTTTTTGTAGAACTAGATACTTGCAAATTTTGCAAAGCATTGAATTCATTCTGAAATAAAATTCTCTGTTGAAATTGCAGGGGTTGCTGGGATAGGAGGAGCACTGGTTGACTGGAATCCAAATCAGGATGATCTTCTGGATGATGAGTTTTAGAGTGTTTTTAGTTTATCTGTTGCTACTTCTGTTCAGAGCATTATTTTTTTAGCTCTTCTTTTATGCACTGTTTGATTGGACTTTTAGCTCTCTGTTTGTTTGGGACACCAGGCATTTTGGGTCTGTGTCTTGTTGTACCTGAGACTATTTTATGTTGCAGCTGAGTTTCTTTTTTTACTTATGCGTGCATACTATTCTGTGCTCAATTCTAATTTGTTTGAAACAGGTGCTGGACACGGTTGTGTATGATTCACAGTTGGTTGAACTTTGCACAAACCACCCTCTATCCGATGTCTGGGTTCACGACGGATGGAGGAGATTGTTAGATTTATATATAATATGTTCGCTCGTGTTTGGACCGACTCAGAATAGGTTAACGAGTTTCATGTCACTTTAGGGTTTGGCCCTATGCTGTAAGTACTATATATATATATCATATTCCATACTTAGATGGGATATAGTAGAATTCTTTGAGCCGCAAACCCTAACAAGGTG
The DNA here is from genome assembly GCA_039583875.1 of Platanthera guangdongensis. NCBI lineage: Eukaryota > Viridiplantae > Streptophyta > Magnoliopsida > Asparagales > Orchidaceae > Platanthera > Platanthera guangdongensis. The sequence continues at coordinate 238,184,412 of CM077163.1, forward strand.
GAAACGCACCACTCTTTTGCCAATAAGACTCGTTTAACATGGCTGATTTTGCAAACCACGTTTCTTTAATTCTGCGGTTTTATGTTATAACCCATCCACAATTCTTTTCATCGTTCAGCCGCAATTTTCCTCCTGATAACCTAGCGCACAACAGCGTCTCTCCCGATCCTCTTCCCTGACGACGACGATCGACGAACCGCCTACGTCACTCCCGATACCGAATCGCTTGTCAACGACGACGTGAATACCCTTGTATCGTCGCACACCTCTGGTAATTTTTTCGCCGTCTCTCCCGATTTCGTTCAGCCACTGTTTGTTCTCCCTATATCGGCATGATTCCCCTCCACCTCCTTGTTTCCCACAGGTTTTAGTTATCAATTATTTCTTGCATATCTGTGCGTCACCCTTCTCCCTCTTGCTGAGGTATACCCCTTATCCTGCTTTGCAATTGTAGGGTTTTTGTTCCATTCTTCCTCTGGCTGCAGTGTCAACTGATGAGGAATATGATTTCGGATTTCTGAGATGTTTATTTCATGCATTTCTATGTTTTTTTGATGTTGATTTTTTTCGTGAGATGTGTGCGTGCGTGTGTTGTATGTGTGTGTGTATGTGTGTGTTTTTGGTATGTGTGTATGTGTTTTGTATGTGTGTTTTGTTTGTGTGTGTTTGTTTATGTGTGTGATGTGTGTGTGTGTGTGTGTGTGTGTGTGTGTGTGTGTGTGTTTATGTGTGTGTTGTTTGTGTGTGTGTGTATGTTGTAAGTGTGTGTGTTGTATGTGTGTGTGTGTGACTTGTATGTGTGCGTGACTTGCATGTGTGTGTGTGTTTGTGTGTGTGTGTGTGTGTGTGTGTGTGTGTGTGTGTGTGTGTGTTGTATGTGTTTGTTGTTTGTGTGTGTGTGTGTGTTTGTGTAGTGTGTGTGTTGTTTGTGTGTGTGTGTGTTGTAAGTGTGTGTGTTGTAAGTGTGTGTGTTGTGTGTGTGTGTGTGTGTGTGTGTGTGTGTGTGTGTGTGTGTGTGTGTGCGCGCGTGTGTTTATGCATATATTGTTTGTGTGTGTGTGTGTGTGCACGTGTGTGTGTTGTATGTGTGTTGTGTGTGTGTGTGTGTGTTGTAAGTATGTGTTGTATGTGTGACTTGTGTGTGTGTGTTGTTTGTGTTTTGTGTTTTGTGTGTTGTAAGTGTGTGTATTGTATGTGTGTGTTGTAAGTGTCTGTGTTTTTTGTGTGTATGCGTGTGTGTTGTATGTATGTGTTTATGTGTGTGACATGTATGTGTGTGGTGTTTGTGGGTTGTGTGTTGAAAGTGTGTGTTGTATGTGTATGTGTGTGTTGTTTGTGCGTGTGTGTGTGTGTGTTGTAACTTGTAAGTGTGTGTTGTATGCGTGACTTGTATGTGTGTGCGTGTGTTTATGTGTGCGTTGTTTGTGTATGTGTATGCGTGTGTTGTGTGTGTGTTGTATGTGTTACTTGTATGTATGTGTGTGTGTTGTATGTGAATGTGTGTTGTAAGTGTGTGTGTGTTGTAAGTGTGTTGTATGTGTGTGTGCAGTGTGTTTTGTAATGTGTATGTGTTCATCAAAAAAATAATTCATTTTATTTTCTTAGGATGTGCAAATCAAAAGATGGTGAGGTGATCGCTTTTTGAGACACTATAGATATCATGCATTTTTATGACATATACATTAAAGAGATAGAGCCTGAGAATCGACCGACCACACATTTTAATAATGAGAGTTGAACAAACGTTATGAAAAAATTTGAAGAGCTGACTAGAAAACAATACGATAAAGTTCAATTGAAAAATAAATCGGATCATTTGAAGGAGTGAAAATTATGGATGGAGTTGAAACGTTCTGAGACCGGATTGGGTTGGAATGCATCAAAGATAACTATAGACGCCTCAGACGAGTCGTGAGATGAAAGATTTAAGGTATTCATTTACAAAAGTAAAATTTGTTTTAGTTTTTTTTTTAAAAATATCAACATTTGATGTTAAATATATGTATTTTTCAGGTTGTCCCGACGGTAAAAAAATCCCGGCAACTCAGGAATTTAACCAGAGTTAGAGGAGAAACTGAACATGATGTTCAGTTCTGTTGTCGCAATAGGACACCATGCTTGCACACCCAACACGATTAATGAGATCCCAGAGTCTATAGATGAAAGAGGAATGTTAGATGGTGATCCTGAAGACATTGAGGTAAGCACAGTTTCTCCGTCACGTGAGACCACAGCTACATCTGAAGTTAGCAAGAGAAAAATAAAAGGAAAAAGAAAGTTATTAGCTCCATGTTAGAAGATTTGTCAGAGTCATCTAAGACCATTAGTTGATGCATCCTTGAGGCACCCAAAAAATCTTCTTCTGAGCCGAGCAATAGATAAATTAGTCTTGTACTCAGAAGTGCTGTCTGATGAAGATTTATATGATTTTGTCATAATATATTTTATGGACAAAAATCATAGGGAGACTTTCTTGTGCCTTCCGGATAACATGAACGTAAAGTAGTTGTGTAATCGCTTCATACGTGGGGGGTAATTTGGTTGTCTTTTCTAATGTTTTATTTGTGTGTTGTTGTGGACATTATTATTCGAACGTCTTTTTAATTTGTTATGTTTGTTTTCTTATTTGGAGACTACTATGATGTCATCTTTTGTTATGCTTATTCTGTTAAGTTTGATCTATTGTTCTTTTGCGTTGTTTTCATATTTATTTTGTGGTAATAACTATCAGTAATATATGTTATTAACAGAATATGTCTGACGATGATTCTGAAAATTTCACGAAAAAGCAGGAGATTACTAGAAGAAATTATGTGATTGTCAATCATCTGAATGTGGTAGCAACAATATCTTTGGTATCTAAATATACCTCCATGTTATACCTTCCAGTACCACGCTTGATTTCAAAACAAACAGGTGATAAATGAGTTGAAGTGCTTCTTCTCGGGCCACATGTTGAAACCGGGAAAATTCTCTACACCAAAAATTGGATCAAGGCAGCCTAAGGTTACTGATTCTACGATCCGACGTCACAATTCAAATGACTAGAGAGAGAGAGAGAGGAAACTATCTATGAGCACACCCCAAGTGCTCTAGCAGGGAGGTCCCACCACGTACTCAGAAATTTGGGAGAAACTTCTCATCCACAACCAAAAGGCTGGGCGAGATATTAGACAGGTATGGACTTGGCGAGTATCCATTTGGAGGGACCTCGACATCTTCCAAAGATACTCGCCAAGTCCATGTATGCCTCGTACCTCTCCCAGCCTTTTGGATGTTGAGGGGAAGTTTCTCCCAAACTTTCAGGTATGTGGTGTGATCTCCCTGCTGGAGTACTTGGGGTGTGCTTATAGATAGTTTTCTCTCTCTCTCTCGCTAGCCATTTGAATTGTGACGTCAGATCGTAGAATCAGTCACCTTAGCCTGCCTCTATCCGATTTTTGGTGTAGGGAATTTTCTCGGCTTCAACATAGGAAATTTTCCCGGCTTCAACACCACGTGTGAGATTTCATGACTCTTTCATGATAAGTCAAGAAATATTTATGGATTTACTGCATTCTTTGGAGGAGAAGTATGAAATTTAGGGAACAAGAAGGACTGCATCCAGAAAAATCATTGCATTGACGATATACATATTATCGTATAATGAATCAATGAGAAAAATAATTGAGCACTTTCAGCATTCAACAGAGACAACTAACAGATTTTTTCTCGAGATCTTCGCGCTTTGCTACAGTCAGCGAAAGAAGTGATTCAGCCATCAGATAGGACTTTTAGTAGCACTCCGCTAGAGATTCTGTATGACAGACGTTACATGTCATTTTGTAAAAATTCATTGGAGCAATAGATGAGACACATGTTGACGCGTGTATTGCAGTTGGAAGTCAAGTACCATATATCGGGAGACGTGACCGCCCAACTCAAAATGTCATGACTGCTTGTGATTTCAACATGTGTTTCACTTTCGTTATGGCGGGTTGGGAGGCGCACGATAGCTACATTTTCAATTTTTTCATAAGTGATCCCCGTTATAACTCCCGGCATCCACTTCTAGATAACTATTTAAAATTTTGTTTGTTTATTTATTACTACACAAATAAATTATTGTTAAATAATTTTTAATAATTTACAGGAAAATATTAATTGGTAGATTCTGGTTATCCTCTACAAAGAGGATACTTAAAACCATATCAAGATACACAGTATCATCTACCAGACTTTGCTCGTGGTGGTCGTCGAGCAGAAGGACATCGAGAGAAGTCCAATCATGTACACTCATCGCTTAGAAGTGTGATGAAACGATCATTCGGGGTTTGGAGGAAGTAGTGGGCCATACTGCAGGACATGACAAGCCATCGCTTTGACAAACAAGTTGTTATTGTGATCGTCACAATTACTTTACATAATTTAATTTGTCAGCACCCTTTGCGTGTGGATATTGCTTTTAGTGAGTTCGAGTAAAGGAGTCAAAATCATATGATGACCTCACAAGGGCGACAAGAAACATGCACTGACACTGTAAGTGGTGTAGAGAAGATGATCGCGCTACATAATATTATAACAGATCGGTTGTATAAAGCTAGAACATAAGACAAAATGACGGTGTTGGTTCTTAAAATTATCCGAATGAAACATTTTTTGGGTATTGGCTGTTACTTTATAAAAAAATATTTTTTTATATATTTAATGGTTTGTAATTTAAAAATATGGAAAAAAATTTACTTAAAACTTTTTTTTGTTTTTAAACATTTTTTTGAAAACTCAGTTTTGCAAACTTCATTTAATCAAAATAATTTTTTAACAATATTCGATTTTTTCCGAAACATCATTTTTTATCAGCAACATATCATTAACAACAGCCAATCAAACAGAATCTAATAAGTTAATCTAATGATGAGTTTGGACAAAAACACCACTCCCACATTTCCACAAATTGTTTTAAAAACCAAGTAATCATCTCCTTTGGTTTTTTTATTTTTATTTTGGAAACAATTCTCTATTTTACATTTAAAACTAATTATCCTTTTATTATAAATCAAAAATTAAATACTATACGGATAATGCTAGAAAAGCTACACAGAAATTATGATAATATATTTATTTCATTCACTCTTCAGCCGCATCTCTATCGATCGCGCGCACATCTTACGCCGCTTTCGCAAATCAATGCGTTCAGGATGGATTCTACTGGAATCTCAGCCGCCTCCCCTGCTCCGATTGCTCCCATCTACAGCACCCAGGTCAGCTTGCCGGCGCTCGTTTCCGTCGTCGTCCTCTTCCTCCTCTGCTCCTTCGCCTTCTTCCTCTGCTGCTGGTTAGGCGATCACTACCACGCCAATGATCAGGATCATGGCAATCTCCGCCGACACATAGATGCCCGGCTTAGTGGAAATCGGCGTCGCGCATCCACCACGCCGCCAGCGTCGGGACTAGAGGCTGCGGCGGTGGCAGCACTCCCGAAGGTCACAATCGCCGGCGGCGGCGGAGAGATGTGCGCGGTGTGTTTAGTGGAGTACGGAGGCAAGCAGAAGGTTAAGATGATTCCTGGATGCGGCCACGTGTTCCACCCTGAATGCATTGACGCGTGGCTGAGGTGGAGGGGGTCGTGCCCTGTTTGCCGGTCGTCGGAGCTGTGGGGATCGTGGAGCGGCGGTGGCGAGTACGGCGAGCGAAAGCAGGGCAGGAGCAGGAGCGGCGAACTCTGCTGCGACTCGGTGGAGGAGGGTGTCGATCGTGGTGGCGGAGCGATTGCCCTTCGGCGCACCTGCAGTGTTTAAAAGCTAGAATCTTTGCAGGGACGGATGGTTTTGATCAGCAGTTGTCGTCTGTGTGGAGGATTCCGTTTCTATTTTAGTTTGCACTGTTCTTTTTCTCCATGCTTTGAACTTGCTCTGTTTTGCTCGGATGATCGTGCAAGATCAGGGAATGAATCGCATGGGACCAATTGGGCACGATCCTTTTTGAAAAGAAAAATGTTAGGATTAACAAAAGCTTTTATATTTATGTATAAAACAAAGATCCTTGGGGTCTACATATAGGAGAAGAGGAGAACGAGAGAACACCACGGGAGGTGTGGGACTAAACCTAAACAAATAAAGAATATTATAAAATACAATATTATATTAATATCTCCCCTCAAACACACGGTGGATCATGAACCAAGAGTTTACTAATAAGATATCTGGATCGAGCAGATGTAAGAGACTTGGTGAGGAAGTCCGCAATTTGCTCTTCGGAGGCAATGAACGGTAGAGAAATGGGGTTGGCGAGGAACTTTTGGCGAGTGAAGTGACAATCAATTTCGATGTGTTTCGTTCGTTCATGAAACACCGAGTTGGAGGCAATTTGTATAGAACTTCGATTATCACAGAATAAAAGAGTGAGTCCAGATATGATAACACCAAGATCACAGAGAAGACGACGAAGCCAAACGATCTCAGCAATAGTGGAGGCCATAACACGATACTCAGCTTCAGTACTGGTGCGTGCTGATCCCGTCCACCACCGAGCACCCGCAATATTCATTCTCTGACAGTGTGCCTCCACACGTGCCTCCCTCTCTCTGTTTTCCTTCTTTCTTACAAATTCACCGGCGCCTCTCTCTCTCTCTCTACCCAAGTCTTCTTCGTTCCAACCGCCGATAAAGAAGACGACGACAAAGCAATGGCTCCAAAAAGGTCGTCGGCACCGTGGTGAAGACCACGAAGAAGAAGATAGTTCGAGAGACCGTCCATGTCGCCGTCGCCGTCGTCGGAGACACCGGCGCCGACAGTGTGGAAAATATTAATAAAGCTCTTGCCTTCTCAGTTTCCCGATCCCCCTCTTCTCTCCCACCTCCGGCCAACCTTCCCGGTCATTCTTCTTCTCTCTTAGCTCCGACCACCCTCTCTAGGCTATTCCCCCTTCTTCCTTGTAGCTCATCATCCATGCGATTAAATACGCCTATCATCCATGCGATTAAATATGTCTTTGATTTCGTCCACCATCCTGGATTGAGTTTCCAACTGAACAAGAGATTTGAGATTTCTTCTTTTTTTTTTTGCTGTTTCTCAACTACAGAGCCAGAGTTGCGGCGATGGTTGGACTAATGCGGCGGCGGCAGTGCAGATGCGGAGGCAGCGCAGCGGCGGTGGCGGCGCAGCGGCGGTGGCGGAGCAGCGGCGGTGGCGGCGCAGCGGCGGTGGCGGCGCAGCGGGGCGTAGAATGTTCTGATCCAAGAACAGGGAGGCTCTGCTTCAGACCTTGGCCGGTAGTGGTGGTGGAAGAAGAACTGTAGGCGGATTTTGGGTAAAAGACGCGGAGGAGAGCTCGGGTCACGAGGGCAGTGGATCTGGAGGTGGATCTGGAGGCAGAGGAGGCGTAGGAGGCCGATTTGAAGGCGGTGGATCTTGGGCGGAGGTGGATCTTGGGCGGCGGATTTGTGGTAGATGATGACAAATGGACCTGTGATGGAGGATTTTGATCCAAGAGCAGACGACAGTGGTTATTGTAGAAGAGCTTGGCGGTGGTAAATGATGAAGAGGCCAGCGGCGGAGGATGTCGAGCAGACGACGAATCTTGAGTTGCTTGCCGTGTCGGATCTTGCTGAAAACAGGGATGCCTCTGTTCCAAACTGACGGTGGTGGTGGAGGAAGAAGACAGACCGGGATGGTGACTCTGTTTCACCGGAGGTGGCGGAGCTTGCGGATCTTGCGGTGGCAAATTTTGGTAGTAGAAAAGCGGAGGAGAGTTCACGACGAGAGCACCAATGTAACAACTTAAAAACCTGTAATGAGCAGTGGTACAAGGAAGAAGGGGGAATACCCTAGAGAGGGTGGCCGGAGCTGAGAGAGAAGAAGAATGGCCGGGAAGGTTGGTCGGAGGTGGGAGAGAAGAGGGGGATCGGAAAACTGAGAAGACAAGAGCTTTATTAATATTTTCCTTAATCCTCGTTACGAACACTAACCCCTATTTATAATATTAATGGGACAAGTAAATGACATTAAAACCCTTATTACTTGGTCAGACCTCTTGTTGTTACACAGTGAGACGCAGCAGAAATTCACCGAGGTTCCGGTGAAGGAGAAATTAGGCGCCGATAGTGTGCCGGTCGTAGTCTTCCTTCCTAAAGGAGGCAATTTTACGGCCGACAAAGGAAACAAACCGCCCAAAGATGGCCAAAAAACCAGTGAGCAGCAGCGCAGAGAAGAAGAGAAGAAGGTAAATGTTAGCTCCTAGAGGGGCTAAGAATCAAGGCGTCGCCGGAAGGCCGCCGGAAGGCCGCCGGAGGAGGTGTTGCATTCGGAAGAGAGAGAGTCAGGAAGAGAGAAAGAGAGAGAAAGAGTGAGAGAGAGGGAGGGAACCAGAGATATAGAGAGAGAAGAACTTATTTAATTAAACCATGCATAAGCCAAAACATTACAGCGAGGTTATTTATAAAAGGTCTTCATCTGACCGTTACATAAAAAAACAAATAAAACTAAATCAGCGGAGGAGATCAAATCTCGGAAAAGCAGGACTGCAGGATTGATGCCACCTGTTGTAAGCTGAGCGGGTATCGTGAAATAATGATGCAATCCTGGCCCTCCACGTTTTTTTGCCGTAACAATGCCTTTCCCTATTAAAAACGATGTCCGCATCGTTTGCTGCATCTTCCGCAAAAACAGATTAGGGTTCAGCATGGCTGAGAGCGGCATCCTGCGGCGATGGTGTTGCCATGGGCAAAACTGGCGTCCCTGGCGATGGTGGACGCTCTTCCGTGGTGCGCATCGACACGGGACTGGTTGGCTGGTATCGTATAACTGAACCTCCGTTGGGTTGTTGAAGTAGATCTGGAGTAGATTTCCTCTGTGAGCGTTTCCCCTTCAGGATCCATCGCGGAGTTGACAGATCTTGTAGATCTGGGTTGCTAAAAGCTTCTCGCTTGCTTTTATTTTTAGTAGAGCGTCGTTTCGTATGGGACCAAGTAGGTAGAAGGAGATCTTCGAGATCTGCTGTAGGAGTGGTCGAGAGGCAGTTAGGTACTGTGGTTTGTAATGGTTCGGGTAGATCATCGTAGTCTTCCCATGTACTGTCTTCGGGTGGAAGATCCTTCCACTGGACCAAGCCTTGCAGGACCGGTTGCTTTTTGCGTACTAGCTGACGTACCCCGATAATAGCTAGAGGGGTATGGACCGGCATGCTCTTGTAACTGGTGTCTGGGAGTGGTGTAGGTGTTGTCCCGGCCTCGCCCTTGAACGGCTTGAGTAATGATACATGAAAGACCGGGTGTATCTTGCTGCCCTCTGGTAGTCGTAAACGGCACGCGGTTTCTCCGACGACTTCCTCAACTTGGAAGGGACCGTAAAAGCGGAGCGCCAGCTTTTTGCAATGAGAACGTCGTAGAGAGATCTGCCGGAATGGGTGTAACTTAAGTAACACCCAGTCTCCTGTTTGGAATGTGATTTCTGTGCGATGTCGATCCGCCTGCGTCTTCATGCGATGTTGAGTCCGGTGCAGGTTTTCCTTGAGTTGATGTAAGATCTCATCCCTTGTTTGTAAAGTAAGCTCCACAGCGTCGTTCTTCGATTGGCCTGTACAATAAGATAGAAGTCCCGGTGTGGGTAACGATAAGGTTTAACACGGATAGGGGGTATGTGCGGCTCAAGTGGAATGGTATGATCGATGGGGCGTTTTGGGGGAAGGGGAATGTCAGGTTGGAATAAATCGTGGTATTGCTGTAATAAGTCCCTAAATTGTGGGGGCAGGGAGGAAATATTTATGTGGGTGGGGCCCTGTTGTTGGGTTCCTGGTATGATATTTGAAACCATATATAATGCCGAGGCTTGAAGTGACATTAAACGTGCAATCTGCGATGATGAAACCGCGAGATCCAAATTGGATGAGTGTCCTTGCAAAGTGATCGGTCCCTGAGCTGAAGTATATGACAATGTAAGGGTTGAGTAGTCGGTGGTGACCGGTCCTAAAGACCGCAGTCATCGTACTCCCAATAAAACGTCCGTCCCTTGGAGAGCAAGGACATATAATGATAATGTATATGTGCGTGTTTGGATGAGCAGAGTAACGTTTAAGCACTTGCCTTGACATGTGATGGACATGCCATTACCCATGAAGACCTTGAAAGGCTGAATGGCCAGAATCGGAAGCTGCAATTAAGTAGCTAAGCGGTCGGAAATAAAGTCATGGGAGCTACCACTATCAATCAAAGTGTGGAGTGGGTGGTGACCAATAAATGAGGTGACACGGAGACAATGACCGGGTGAGTCTCCGGTGAGTGCGTAAAAACAAATGGAGCCCGTGTGATCCACGGCTTCCTGTATAGGTTCATCAATATTGTCGGGGTCATCGGGTTCGTCGGTGCCTTGGAAATACAGAAATGAGCCGGAACCTTTACAACGGTGGCCATAGGAGTATTTGTCGTTACAATTGTAACAGAGACCTTGGTCCCTACGGCGTTGCCGCTCAGCGGCCGATAGGCGGCGAATGGGATAACTAGGGTGGGGTGGTTGGGATGATGGTGGTGGTGCTGTAGTTGCGGGGCGCCACTGAAATTTGGGTGGGATCGTGCGTTGGCCCGTATCCTGAAATCGTGGTATGAGTGGGTAGGCATTTGGGGTAGCGGTTTTAGAGTGGGATGTGTTTCGAGTTCCTGATCTTCCACCATGCGGGCTAAGGCGTATGCGTCATGTAAATCTGTGGGGCGTTGCATTTTGACGGTGCTGCGTATACTCGGTTTTAAGCCGGAAATAAAAATACTCCGTGTGATGCCGGGGGGTAAAGCAGGTACTCGGGTTAAAAGATCCTCAAATTGTGTTTTATAGTCGAGAACTGTATGTGTTTGTTGTAATTTGGTGAGCAAGCCAGCCGCATCTTCATAGGCGGAGGGGCCGAAACGCTTGTTAAGGGCTTCAACAAATAAAGGAAAGTTGAGGTGCGGTTGATCCCGTAATGTCGCTTGGTACAAACGAGACGCAGGGGCGTCCAGGTGGCACGCGACAATTAACAGAAAATCTCGTGGGTTCGTGTTGTGATATTGAAAATATAAATGTAAGTTATATAACCAATCGGTCGGATCGCCGTCATTAAACCGAGGGCAAGGAAATTTATATTCAGAATGTAAAGAAATGACCTGGTGGGGGCTGGCTGAAGGTGACTGTCCAAGAACGCCGGGTGAGGTTGAAGGTTGGCCAAAATCGGGCGGTGCAACGCGGGCCTGCAAACTGTCCATGGACTGCTGGAGGCTGCGGAATTGGGCCAGCATGTCCGCGCGGAGGCCATCGATCCGTTCGGTAGCGTCGGTGCGGGTTTCCACGATCTGATGGGCCAAGAACGACTCTTTGGCCTGACGTTCCTCCCGCAATTCCGTGAGCTGGGAAGCGAGGGTGGCGTGATCCGCTTGAAAAGTCTTTTGAAAATCAAGAAGCTGATTTTGAAGCTCCTTTGTCCGGGTCGTGTATTCAGCCATGGGAGGGAGAGAACAAGAACGAGAGCACCAAATTGTTAGCTCCTAGAGGGGCTAAGAATCAAGGTGTCGCTGGAAGTCCGCCGGAGGAGGTGTTGCATTCGGAAGAGAGAGTCAGGAAGAGAGAAAGAGAGAGAGAGAGAGTGAGAGAGAGGAAGGGAACCGGAGATATAGAGAGAGAAGAACTTATTTAATTAAACCATGCATAAGCCAAAACATTACAGCGAGGTTATTTATAAAAGGTCTTCATCTGACCGTTACATAAAAAAAACAAATAAAACTAAATCAGCGGAGGAGATCAAATCTCGGAAAAGCAGGACTGCAGGATTGATGCCACCTGTTGTAAGCTGAGCGGGTATCGTGAAATAGTGATGCAATCCTGGCCCTCCACGTTTTTTTGCCGTAACAATGCCTTTCCCTATTAAAAACGATGTCCGCATCGTTTGCTGCATCTTCCGCAAAAACATATTAGGGTTCGGCATGGCTGAGAGCGGCATCCTGCGGCGATGGCGTGGCCATGGGGAAATATGGCGTCCCTGGCGATGGTGGACGCTCTTCCGTGGTGCGCATCGACACGGGACTGGTTGGCTGGTATCGTATAACTGAACCTCCGTTGGGTTGTTGAAGTAGATCTGGAGTAGATTTCCTCTGTGAGCGTTTCCCCTTCAGGATCCATCGCGGAGTTGACAGATCTTGTAGATCTGGGTTGCTAAAAGCTTCTCGCTTGCTTTTATTTTTAGTAGAGCGTCGTTTCGTATGGGACCAAGTAGGTAGAAGGAGATCTTCGAGATCTGCTGTTGGAGTGGTCGAGAGGCAGTTAGGTACTGTGGTTTGTAATGGTTCGGGTAGATCATCGTAGTCTTCCCATGTACTGTCTTCGGGTGGAAGATCCTTCCACTGGACCAAGCCTTGCAGGACCGGTTGCTTTTTGCGTACTAGCTGACGTACCCCGATAATAGCTAGAGGGGTATGGACCGGCATGCTCTTGTAACTGGTGTCTGGGAGTGGTGTAGGTGTTGTCCCGGCCTCGCCCTTGAATGGCTTGAGTAATGATACATGAAAGACCGGGTGTATCTTGCTGCCCTCTGGTAGTCGTAAACGGTATGCGGTTTCTCCGACGACTTCCTCAACTTGGAAGGGACCGTAAAAGCGGAGCGCCAGCTTTTTGCAATGAGAACGTCGTAGAGAGATCTGCCGGAATGGGTGTAACTTAAGTAACACCCAGTCTCCTGTTTGGAATGTGATTTCTGTGCGATGTCGATCCGCCTGCGTCTTCATGCGATGTTGAGTCCGGTGCAGGTTTTCCTTGAGTTGATGTAAGATCTCATCCCTTGTTTGTAAAGTAAGCTCCACAGCGTCGTTCTTCGATTGGCCTGTACAATAAGATAGAAGTCCCGGTGGGGGCCGACCGAACATGGCTTCAAATGGAGACATGTCCGGTCGAAGAATTAACGCTGGTATTGAAATGAAATTCCGCTAAGCTAAGATAAGTAGACCATTTTTTAGGGTTATCGTGAGTGAACATGCGTAAATATTGCTGAAGGCTACGATTTGTTCTTTTCGTAAGTCCATCAGTTTGTGGATGGTAAGCGGTGCTGTAGTGTAATGTTGTGCCTTGTAGTTTGAATAGATCCTTCCAGAAATGTCCTAAAAAAATGGGGTCACGGTCGGAAACAATCGAGGCCGGTAACCCGTGAATTTTGCCCACCGAGTCCCAGAAGGCTGCGGCTGCTTTGGGGCCCGTAAGTGGCGAAGTTAATGGGGACAAATGTGCCGCCCGGGAGAGGCGATCTACTGTAACCATAATATTGGTATAACGGTTAGAGGCGGGTAACTGTGTAACAACCCCATCCGTTCATATGATATATGCTAGAAGGTCCGGCCGGGCCCCACAGGATATACCACAAAACAGTCGGTGAAGGTACAAGATGATACCAGAGTAGCGCATCGCACCTATCACAAGCATTCTAGCGGAAGCCTAAACTACTTGAACTCCTCATGAATGTCCAAACATAAAACTCCACATTTTATATATATAGGAATGTCTTACAACATGTCAAAAGAGTTGGCCTTATGACCTTACATGGCTTTCACACAGTGGCCTAAACAAATTGGCGCGCAGGCCGGCCACAAGAAAAGAAAACACACAAAAGACTACACTTAGCCTTCGAGGGCTAACAGTAACAGCAGCAGCAACACCAGCAGGAACATCAACCTCGACGCGTCCCGCTCGGCTCTCCAGCACCCGTGCAAGGACAATCCACCCACCGGTGGCAAACAAAAGCAACGGTCAGCGTTTAGCTGACCAAATTATAACGACCCTACCCCTTCTCTCGGGGCAGCGGTATTTTTCCCTGCAGGCATATCAGATCACAAGTATGACAAGCTATATCATCAAAAGGTGCTTTCACGCACACAAGCCATCACAACCGTTCGCCGCCCGGCCCAACGGTCCGTGCACTCAGGGCACATTCTTGGTGTTCTGGCAACCTCTTGCCCACCACCGTATCAGGGTTATCACCCAACGGTAACTCTCTTGAGCATTTACTTCATGGCGTGCAGCCGGAGTTAGTCTTCGGACACCGGGATGGCCCGTAGCCCCCCGTTGTGTCATGGCGCGCAGGCCGAAGACTCTTGCTATGCGCTCCAACAGACCGCACTTTTTGGTCTCACGTCAGACGGACATAGCGCAGGTCGGATCCTCCACTCCACCCCCCCCCCCCCCCCCCCCCCCCGTTGCTCAAATCGCCTTGCCTTTTCCGCGTACAGCGTACTCATGGCTATATCAAAGGCGCGGGTCGGTCTCACCAATCCTGTTCTTGGCATTCAAGCCTGGGTATGTCACTATACCCATTTCCTCACAGCAACAGCGGGTCTTTCCTGGGCACACCAGTACTTCCTGTGACTCCCGTCACAGGTGGACACCGCAAATTACAAATGTCAGGGGTCTTTCCTGGGCACACCAGTACTTCCTGTGACTCGCTCCACAGGTGGACACCCTATGACACCAAGCATCACAAAAGGGCCTTTCCTGGTCCCACCAGTACTTCCTGTGCCTTATCCACAGGTTGGACCCAAAAACATCACATGGCTATTTTCCTGGGCTACCACCCCAGTACTTCCTGCTACTCCTTTTCGCAGGCATAACCCGTAGACTCCTTAACACTACACGTTTATCACGGAGTCTTCTCCGGTTCGTATGCAACATCACCAATCCAGACCAACCTGTCCAGATGGGCTTCACACAGCATGCCTATTCCGTACTCCATTTCCGGATCTATATGCACAACAAAGGGGATTTCAAGAATCACCCAAACGACTCCCAAAAGCAGCCACCTCTTGGTGGGGGAAGCAAAAGATATGCCAAAACAGAAGCCTTCACATGGCTAGGAAGAAAAGTCGTTACCCTTGACGTTCGCTTCGGTGCCATGGACTCCAAGCTAGCTTGCAAGACTCGCAAGAGCGTTTCCTCCGCAACGCTGGCTTCGGATCTCTCGTCGGTAAACCGCAGCACCACCGACAGCAGCCCCCTTTCCTTCTTCCTCCTCCTTTCTCTCCCTCTTTCTCTCTCTTGAAGAAAGATGAAGGCAAAATGAAAGTGAAGAATACTTCTCAGTTTTGGGCCTTGAATAAAAAGAGGAAGAGGCTTTCAGCCCTTGGATCCAGACTGAAGGAATGGACGACCACGATTCTGCCAAAAACACAATTTTTGACCCGACACGGCCTCGAACACGGCCGTGTGCCTCAAGCGGTGGTCAACCGACTTATCCTTCTTGGACATCGAAGTCCTTCCTTTATTCATGTGCTTGGAATCCTCCACCAAGAGGTGGATTTGCGGAAGAGATTCCTTTGTTGTGTCTGCATTTAGAGCCGGAAATATAGAGTACGGTGTAGGCATGCTGTGTGAAGCCCATC
Organism: Platanthera guangdongensis; assembly: GCA_039583875.1. NCBI lineage: Eukaryota > Viridiplantae > Streptophyta > Magnoliopsida > Asparagales > Orchidaceae > Platanthera > Platanthera guangdongensis. Next base: position 238,199,767 of record CM077163.1, read on the forward strand.
TGGACCAGTAGTCTGGATTGGTGATGTTCATGGGTAAACCGGAGAAGACTCCGTGGCTTTGATGATGTGCAAAACGGATTTCTGTTGTGATGAATGTATGGCTGTGATGAATGTGAGGAGGCTTTGGCAAAGCTCCTGGATATGAGATGATCAATTGGTAACATGCCTGGGGAGCTCGTGATAAACCTGACTGTTACACCACTAGTGTGGGTTGATCTAGTTAGGAAGGGATCGATGGGTGGCAATGCTAGGGGAGCCGAGTTAAACCCGGGTTGCTGCACCACATAGTGTGGGTCGATCGGATTAGGAGGGGGGTCGATGGGTAGACATTGCCTGGAGAGCTTAGATAAACCCGGCGTGCTACACCACATGTTGTGGGTTGACCTACTCTGTTTGTTGGATGCTGTGAGGGTGTACCTCTGTGTGGTTTGGGCGGGATGTCGCCAGCTTGCGAGATTGGTGGACTAGGGCCGGTCAACCAACAAGTTAACACCTCGAGAGACAGCGGTGTACGACGGTGGATTCCGGTACGCCAAGAAGGTGCCCTGAGTGCACGAAGCGTTGGTGGACTCCAGCGTTTGTGATGTGATGTGTTTGTTAGTGGAATAAAGAGCATGATCTATCTATGATGTGATTTGGTGATGTTTGCTGATGTTTGATGAGCAAGGAAGCACTGTATACAGGGAAGGAACCACTACCCCGGGTAGGGGGTATGGTCGTTATAATGGGTCAGCAATGCTGACCATTACTTTGTTTTCTGTGTTGGTTTGGATGATGAATTGCAGGTGCTGCGGTTTGGAAAGAATAAGTGGATTGGCTAGCCTGGTGTTCTTAGTCCTTGAAGGCTATGTGAAGAATCGTGGTTGGATTTCATGTGTGGCCGGCCTGCGTGCCGATGTACGAAATTATTGTTGTGTAAAGAAGAACCTGTAAGGCCATAAGGCCAGGGTGTGTGAGTTGTATACATTCCTGGTGTTGGTATATATAAATGTGATTTGTATATATGGTGGACATTCTGGTTTGAGTTCATGTTAACAAGAAAATGCTGAGCTAGAATGGAATGAGTTAAGGATACGCGTCGATTTTGATTTCCACACGTGATTCCTTCGCTTTGTCTGTGAGATATGGCGTGGGGCCCCGGCCGGACCCACCGTTATATGTCATGTGACAGGTGGGGGCGTTACAAAGTGGTATCAAAGCCAGGTTTAGATTGTTTGGGAGGAGAGAACATAATTGAACTCATGAATGTCCACTAGGAATGTATATCATGCACATGCTGTGCGTGAGTGTGTAGTCAATGTTGCAGTACCGTTATGATTTGAAGGATTAATGGTGTTCTGTACATTGATATGGTGACGAGGGATGGAGCTGGGCCGTCTGAGCCCCAGCGGTCGGATGAAAGTGCAGCACCTGTGGAAGTGCCTATGCCTTCCTGGGCCGTGTGCCTCCTCTCGACGGATCGTCGAGAGCAAAAATCGTCGAGACAAAGCCCAATCGTCGACACAACCTCGACACGCTCTGCGACACGCCCGTGTCGCAGGCCGTGTCAGCTGACATGCCCTGGGACACGCCCGTGTCCCAGGCCGTGTCACCCAAAAATTGCCTATTTCTGAACTTTGGGCTGTTACAATCCTCCCCTCTTACAAGAAATTTCGTCCTCGAAATTTAGAGACAGGAAAGTAACAGAAACCAGCAAGAAAAAGGTAACAACATCTAACATTTTATGTTACAACATTCTCGCTACAAATTCCACAAACAGCTCTGGGAACTCTGCTCACATGGTTTGCTCGCGCTCCCATGCCAGCTCTTCACGGCCGCAGTTGTCCCACCAGACTTTTACCATACCGACCGTCTTGTTCCACAACTGTTTCTCGGCTCGATCTTCGATCTGAATGGGTCTAACTCTCGTTGTTAGCCCATACTCCACCGGTACACGATCATCCGCGATCACTTGAGCTGGATCTTTCACGGCCTTCCGAAACACCGAGATGTGAAAGATATCATGTAACCCACCCAAGTCCGCCGACAGAGCTAGCCGATAAGCCGCTTCGCCAATTCGCTCAACCACTTCAAAAGGACCCAAAAATCTTGGACTCAACTTTTTCAATCGTCGAATCCTGGAGACACCTTTGAATGGCTTGATCTTCAAGTAGACCCAATCGCCAACCGCAAATTCGACATTCCGGTGCTTGGCGTTGTAGTACTTCGCTTGTCGATCTTGAGCAATCAGCAATCTCTCTCGAATAGTCCGAATGGTTGAGTTTGCTTCATCAACCTCATTTGGTTTAACAACCCGGGCTTCACCCGCTTCTACCCAAGCCAAGGGAGTACGACACTTCCTTCCATATAGGGCTTCATATGGTGCCATCCCAATGCTTGCCTGGTAGCTGTTATTATATGCAAACTCGACCATATAGAGATGATCTTTCCATCTCTTTCCGAAGTCAAGGGCGCACATTCGGAGCATGCCCTCCATTGTTCTGTTGGTACGTTCAGTTTGGCCATCCGTTTGGGGATGAAAGGCTGTACTGAAAGTCAACTTCGTGCCCAACAGTCGGTGAACTAGCCTCCAATCATTTGACGTGAGCCGCCCATCTCGATCACTTACGATGCTCCGAGGAACACCGTGAAGCCGCACAATCTGATCAACATATAACTTTGCCAAACTTTCAACCGAATCATCCCGCCTGTTCGGGAGAAAATGTGCTACTTTTGTTAGCCGGTCAACAAATGGAATCATTTCCTCGTTGCGATCTGGCAATCCAGGCACAAAATCCATGGAAATATCATCAAATTTCCACACTGGGATCGGCAGTGACTTTAAATAACCGCCCGGCTTTTGGCATTCCGCCTTCACCATCGCACATGTTTGACATTTGGCTACATAAAGGGCAACATCTTTCTTGAGCCCTGGCCACCAGAAAAGCTTCTTCATATCATTAAACATCTTTGTGCTCCCGGGGTGAATGGAATACTTGGTATCATGTGCTTCATACATCAGTTCTTCCCTCAACTTCCCCACATTCGGGACGCACAAACGGCCCTCTTTTCGCAAAAGACCGTCACTCCAGGTGAATTTGCCCTCTGGCCCTTCATTCACATAGCGTACGAGATCTTCATCCAACTCCGTTGCCCGTCGAACTCGGTCCGCAAGGTCACATTGCACCTCGGTCCAGTTCAAACATGCAATGGCAGTGGAACTCTTGTCAACACAATAGATCTCCAATGCTTCCAACTCCTGGATAAGACGTTCATTATGCCTTTGTACCCAATTTGCTCTAGCCGGAACTCGCCGACTCAAGGCATCCGCGACAACATTCCCCTTCCCGGGTGTATAAGGAATCTCGAAAGTGTAGTCCCCAAGGAACTCCAACCACCTTCGTTGTCGCATGTTCAACTCTTTCTGCTCCAACAGATACTTTAGGCTCTTATGAGCAGTATAGATCTCTACCTTCACGCCATAAAGGTAGTGTCACCACAGCTTGAGTGCAAAAATCACCGCCGCTAGTTCCACATCATGGACGAGATAATTTCGCTCGTGCACCTTCAGCTGGCGTGAGCCATACGCAATCACCTTTCCGCTCTGCAGAAGAACGCAGCCGAAGCCGCTCCCTGAGGCATCACTATCAATGACAAATCCATCAGTTCCACATGGCGACGACAACACCGGCGCCGTGGTCAATCGAACCTTCAGCTCTTCAAAAGCTCGTGCGCACTCTGGCGTCCAAACGAACTTCTGATCTTTTCGCGTTAGTGTGGTTAGCGGCAAAGCGATCCGCGAGAAGTTCTCCACAAATCTTCTATAGTAGCCCGCAAGTCCAAGGAAACTCCTGACCTCGGCCACAGAAGACAATAGTGGCCATTTTTATATGGCTCTTATCTTCGCTGGATCCACTGCAATGCCCGCTTCACTCACCACATGGCCCAAAAATGCCACTGACGATAGCCAAAACTCGTACTTCGAGAACTTGACATATAGCTGATTTTGCCTCAACGTTTTCAACACTAACCGCAAGTGAATCTCATGCTCAGCTTTGGACTTCGAGTATGCCAGGATATCATCAATGAACACTATCACAAACAGATTCAGGTACTCACGAACAATACGGTGCATCAGATCCATAAACACCGAAGGCGCATTGCACAATCCAAAGGGCATGACTGTGAACTCATAGTGCCCATAACGCGGTCCAAATGCGGTTTTGGGAATGTCACTTTCCCGAATTCTTAACTGGTAATAACCAGACTTCAGGTCTAACTTAGAATAGACGGTCGAGCCAACTAGCTGATCAAATAATTCCTCAATCCGAGGTATCAGATACTTATTCTTCTCGGTCAGCCTATTCAATTCACGGTATTCGATACACAACCGTAACCCACCATCTTTCTTCTTTACAAAGAGCACAGGCGCGCTCCAAGGTGACATACTTGGCGGATAAAACCTTGCTCTAGCATTTCTTGTAGTTGAACCTTCAACTCAGCCATCTCTTTAGGCACAACGCGATATGGCGAGCGGGCCACGGGTTTCGCACCTGACGCCAACTCAATTGTGAAGTCAATCTCCCGCTGGGGTGGTAGCCCAGGGAGATCCATGGGAAACACATCTATCAATTCTGCCACAATCGGAACCTCGCACAAAGTGGCCTTAGGCTCAACAGCCTGAAGTAGTGCAAAGTAACACTCCGCACCCTTCCGAACAGCTTTGACTACCTGGAGTGCAGACATCAACGTCCCGCTCACTCCTCGCCTACCCGCGAACTTTGTCTCCTATTCAGTATTCTGGCCTAACGTGATTTCTTTGGACTGGCAATCAAGCATAACGTGCTGCTCCGCAAGCCAATCCAACCCAAAAATCACGTCAATTCCGATATTGGCAAATCAAATGCATTTAAACTGACATCCCGACTTCCTAACTGAACCGCCACATCGCAAGCTTGATTCGCAAGCATCCAACAATCATTCGGCAACACCACTCTGACGCTAGCTGTCTTTGCGATCCTGGGAATCCCAAGCCGCGTAAGAAACTCACGAGACAGAAAAGAAGACGAAACATCCTTCGTAAACGGCGCCTGTGGTGCACCTAACATATACAAACAACATTCACAAGATGCAAACAAAAACAAGCAAGACGATTATCGTAAACATCGACGACTCTTGCCAAGTTTGGGCACACATGTCCCCATGGTAGAAAACATCAACAATTGACAACACACGTTGATCCCACACATCCATATCGGACACAGGCCCTCATAGCATTTTCATCCAAAACGGCTTACTGTACAGCGAACATATAAGTCACCATTAGTTATGTACATGAGGAGCCTCATTATTTATCTACATCATGCCGTCGACATTTCTTGCCTGCTACGAGCCAACGCGGCAATCTCGGGCTTTATGTCCTGCTTTCCCACACGAATAACACTTGTACTGCTTCTTTGGCTGCTGAACACCATCCCCACATTCACGAGCGAGGTGTCCCACCTGACCACACGCATAACAAGTACGCTTCTCTTGTCTCCGCCTCTTCCAGTGAGCCGACTTCCCAAACCTTGGAGTGCGCACTTTCCGAGTCACAGGCATCTGCTGGGCTCTCCTCAAGTCGATTTCCAACAGTCTCGCTGCCTCCACCAGTGGTTGGAAGCCCAAGAACTTAGGACCCATCAACAAGAAACGGAGTTCCTGACGTAGCCCATCATAAAACCGATTGATCTTCATCTCCTCGGTCTCAAACATAAACTCGGGTTGTTGGCTCATTGCAACAAATGCATGAAAATAGTCCGCAACCGTGTCCTCTCCTTGGCTCAAACACGAAGCTGAGGCACTTCCCCTTGCCGGCTGCTCAAGTTCCCTACCCGGCATGGAACGCATCACCGGATCAGAGGGTGAAACTTGTCCTTCATGGTAAGCCTTGAGTGTTGCAAAAGCCCTATCGACAATCAGTCGAGCCGTTTCTATCGATGAAGGAGAGGTTGGTACCACAGTTGACATCATGCTTCCTAACGAGTGTTGGGGTTCCTACTGCCAAGCCATCGCACTCGTCGCCTACAAACGAAAAATGACGCAAGTAAGCAACAAGATAGGAACACACAGGTTCCTCAAACAAAACTTTGCATTCCTATTATGGACATTCAGGAGTTCAATCGTAGACTTTGGTGTGCACAAACACGTGTTCGCCACCCCACAAAAGAAGTCGACCACGACTTCGAGAGGGAAAGACCAAGACAACCGATACCAAAAATGTAACAACCCCATCCGTTCATATGATATATGCTAGAAGGTCCGGCCGGGGCCCCACAGGATATACCACAAAACAGTCGGTGAAGGTACAGGATGATACCAGAGTAGCGCATCGCACCTATCACAAACATTCTAGCGGAAGCCTAAACTACTTGAACTCCTCATGAATGTCCAAACATAAAACTCCACATTTTATATATATAAGAATGTCTTACAACATGTCAAAAGAGTTGGCCTTATGGCCTTACATGGCTTTCACACAGTGGCCTAAACAAATTGGCGCGCAGGCCGGCCACAAGAAAAGAAAACACACAAAAGACTACACTTAGCCTTCGAGGGCTAACAGTAACAGCAGCAGCAACACCAGCAGGAACATCAACCTCAACGCGTCCCGCTCGGCTCTCCAGCACCTGTGCAAGGACAATCCACCCACCGGTGGCAAACAAAAGCAACGATCAGCGTTCAGCTGACCAAATTATAACGACTCTACCCCTTCTCTCGGGGCAGCGGTATTTTTCCCTGCAGGCATATCAGATCACAAGTATGGCAAGCTATATCATCAAAAGGTGCTTTCACGCACACAAGCCATCACAACCGTTCGCCGCCCGGCCCAACGGTCCGTGCACTCAGGGCACATTCTTGGTGTTCTGGCAACCTCTTGCCCACCACCGTATCAGGGTTATCACCCAACGGTAACTCTCTTGAGCATTTACTCCATGGCGTGCAGCCGGAGTTAGTCTTCGGACACCGGGATGGCCCGTAGCCCCCCGTTGTGTCATGGCGCGCAGGCCGAAGACTCTTGCTATGCGCTCCAACAGACCGCACTTTTTGGTCTCACGTCAGACGGACATAGCGCAGGTCGGATCCTCCACCCCCCCATTGCTCAAATCGCCTTGCCTTTTCCGCGTACAGCGTACTCATGGCTATATCAAAGGCGCGGGTCGGTCTCACCAATCCTGTTCTTGGCATTCAAGCCTGGGTATGTCACTATACCCATTTCCTCACAGCAACAACGGGTCTTTCCTGGGCACACCAGTATTTCCTGTGACTCCCGTCACAGGTGGACACCGCAAATTACAAATGTCAGGGGTCTTTCCTGGGCACACCAGTACTTCCTGTGACTCACTCCACAGGGGGACACCCTATTACACCAAGCATCACAAAAGGGCCTTTCCTGGTCCCACCAGTACTTCCTGTGCCTTATCCACAGGTTGGACCCAAAAACATCACATGGCTATTTTCCTGGGCTACCACCTCAGTACTTCCTGCTACTCCTTTTCGCAGGCATAACCCGTAGACTCCTTAACACTACACGTTTATCACGGAGTCTTCTCCGGTTCGTATGCAACATCACCAATCCAGACCAACCTGTCCAGATGGGCTTCACACAGCATGCCTATTCCGTACTCCATTTCCGGATCTATATGCACAACAAAGGGGATTTCAAGAATCACCCAAACGACTTCCAAAAGCAGCCACCTCTTGGTGGGGGAAGCAAAAGATATGCCAAAACAGAAGCCTTCACATGGCTAGGAAGAAAAGTCGTTACCCTTGACGATCGCTTCGGTGCCATGGACTCCAAGCTAGCTTGCAAGACTCGCAAGAGCGTTTCCTCCACAACGCTGGCTTCGGATCTCTCGTCGGTAAACCGCAGCACCACCGACAGCAGCCCCCTTTCCTTCTTCCTCCTCCTTTCTCTCCCTCTTTCTCTCTCTTGAAGAAAGATGAAGGCAAAATGAAAGTGAGGAATACTTCTCAGTTTTCGGCCTTGAATAAAAAGAGGAAGAGGCTTTCAGCCCTTGGATCCAGACTGAAGGAATGGACGGCCACGATTCTGCCAAAAACACAATTTTTGACCCGACACGGCCTCGAACACGGCCGTGTGCCAGGCCGTGTGCCTCAAGCGGTGGTCAACCGACTTATCCAAACCAGTGACACGCCCACGGGACACGCCCGTGTCATGGGCCGTGTCACCAACACGCCTTCAGACACGCCCGTGTCTGTGGCCGTGTGTACCTGGGGAAAAAAATCCCAAATCATCCCGAGACTTCACACGGCCTGTGACACGCCCGTGTCCCAGGCCGTGTGCCCAGACACGGCACAACGACACGCCCTGTCGAAATCCTTCGGCGGGCTGAGTTCGTCGCCTGATTTGACACGCCCTGTGACACGCCCGTGTCACAGGCCGTGTTCAACACTTAACACTCACTTCTCGACACTCGACGATCGTCGAGTAAAAATCGTCGAGCATGCGACATGGCCTTGGACACGCCCGTGTCCTGGGCCGTGTGCCTCCTCTCGACGGATCGTCGAGAGCAAAAATCGTCGAGACAAAGCCCAATCGTCGACACAACCTCGACACGCCCTGCGACACGCCCGTGTCACAGGCCGTGTCAGCAGACACGCCCTGGGACACGCCCGTGTCCCAGGCCGTGTCACCCAAAAATTGCCTATTTCTGAACTTTGGGCTGTTACAATCTGTGTAATGAAGTCCATAGTTAAGTCTGTCCACAGGTGGTCGGGGAATTGGAAGAGGTTGTAATAACCCATAGGGAAGATGGTTTGAGGGTTTTGCTTTTTGGCATATCTCACAATGGGTTATATGTGTGGTGATATCGTTTTTCATTTGCGGCCAATGAAACTGTTGTTGAATACGGTGCAATGTGGCGTTGATTCCCGAATGACCGCCGTAGCAGCTGTTATGGGATTCCATTATAATCTGTTTTGTTATTGCCGAATTCCTAGGGATATATAGCCTATGTTTATAAAAAATATAGTCTCCTTTCCGTACCCAATTGGGTTTGGATTGCGGGTTTTTTGTGAGGTCCTCCAACAATTGTTGGGTATCAGGATCGGCCGCATAGTCTTGCAGCAACCCTGCAAGCAATGTCGAATGAGGTCCAGAAGTGGTGATTTGGTTGAGTTGAGGTGATGTGGATGTCGGGTGATCTGTGATGGCATTCTCTTGGTTGTGGTGTGCTCTGGAGAGGGCGTCGGCGACAATATTAGATCGTCCAGTCTTATATTTAATGGTATAATCATAGCCTATGAGTTTTGCTAAGAACATCTGCTGCTCGGGAGTATGGAGGTCTTGCGTAAGTAAATTGTGTAAACTTTGGTGATCCGTAAGAATTTGGAATGGGTGGCCCAACAAGTATTGTCGCCACTTAGCGACGGCCGATGTAACCGCGTACATTTCCCGTACGTAGGTTGATTTCCGTTGCATAAGTGGAGACAGTTTCTTGCTATAAAAAGCAATTGGTTTTGAATTTTGTATTAATATTGCTCCTATGCCACTGCCGGAGGCATTGGTTTCGATTTGAAATGGTTCATCAAAGTTTGGTAAAGACAGAATTGGTTTGGATATTAATAATTTTTTTAAAGTATCAAAAGCTTCGTGTGCTGCGGTGGTCCATACAAAACTAGTTTTACGTAATAAATCTGATAAAGGACCCTCAATGTTTGAAAAATTTTTGATAAACTTTCTATAGAATCCAGTCAGTCCTAAAAAAGCTCGAACTTCTTTTTGTGTTGTGGGAATCGAATATTGCTGGATGGCCTGAGTGTTGGTGTTGTTGGGAAACACCGTTCCATTTGTGATACAGTGGCCTAAGAACTCCACCTCTCTTTGGAGAAAAAAACATTTTGAAAGTTTAATATGTAAAACATGCTTTCGTAAGATTTCAAAGGTTATGGCCATGTGAGTGAAATGTGTCTCTTCTGTGTTGCTAAAGATCAGTATATCATCAAAAAAACCACAATGAACTTACGTAAATATGGGCGAAAAATGTTATTCATCAAAGATTGAAAAGTGGAAGGGGCATTTGTAAGGTCGAATGGCATGACGGTGAATTCGTAGTGGCCGTGGTGTGTGCGAAAAGCTGTTTTATGGATGTCCCCTTCGGCCATTCGTATTTGGTGGTAACCTGCCCTAAGATCTAATTTGGTAAAATAACGTGCATGGAAGAGTTCATCTAAAAGTTCATCTATTGTGGGAATGAGAAAACGATCCTTAATAGTATGTTTGTTTAGCATGCGATAGTCTACGCAAAATCGCTAGGATCCATCTTTCTTTTAAACCAAAATTACGGGGAACTGAAGCTGGATGTGCTGGGGCGTATGTGTCCGGATTGCAGCATTTCAACGACAAGTCGTTCAATTTCGTTTTTTTGGTAGTGTGGGTAATGATAAGGTTTAACACGGATAGGAGGTATGTGCGGCTCAAGTGGAATGGTATGATCGATGGGCGTTTTGGGATAAGGGGAATGTCAGGTTGGAATAAATCGTGGTATTGCTGTAATAAGTCCATAAATTGTGGGGGCAGGGAGGAAATATTTATGTGGGTGGTGCCCTGTTGTTGGGTTCCTGGTATGATATTTGAAACCATATATAATGCCGAGGCTTGAAGTGACATTAAACGTGCAATCTGCGATGATGAAACCGCGAGATCCAAATTGGATGAGTGTCCTTGCAAAGTGATCGGTCCCTGAGCTGAAGTATATGACAATGTAAGGGTTGAGTAGTCGGTGGTGACCGGTCCTAAAGACCGCAGCCATCGTACTCCCAATACAACGTCCGTCCCTTGGAGAGCAAGGACATATAATGATAATGTATATGTGCGTGTTTGGATGAGCAGAGTAACGTTTAAGCACTTGCCTTGACATGTGATGGACATGCCATTACCCATGAAGACCTTGAAAGGCTGAATGGCCAGAATCGGAAGCTGCAAATAGGTAGCTAAGCGGTCTGAAATAAAGTCATGGGAGCTACCACTATCAATCAAAGTGTGGAGTGGGTGGTGACCAATAAATGAGGTGACGCGGAGACAATGACCGGGTGAGTCTCCGGTGAGTGCGTAAAAACAAATGGAGCCCGTGTGATCCACGACTTCCTGTATAGGTTCATCAATATTGTCGGGGTCATCGGGTTCGTCGGTGCCTTGGAAATACAGAAATGAGCCGGAACCTTTACAACTATGGCCATAGGAGTATTTGTCGTTACAATTGTAACAGAGACCTTGGTCCCGACGGCGTTGCCGCTCAGCGGCCGATAGACGGCGAATGGGATAACTAGGGTGGGGTGGTTGGGATGATGGTGGTGGTGCTGTAGTTGCGGGGCGCCACTGAAATTTGGGTGGGATCGTGCGTTGGCCCGTATCCTGAAATCGTGGTATGAGTGGGTAGGCATTTGGGGTAGCGGTTTTAGAGTGGGATTGTGTTTCGAGTTCCTGATCTTCCACCATGCGGGCTAAGGCGTATGCGTCATGTAAATCTGTGGGGCGTTGCATTTTGACGATGCTGCGTATACTCGGTTTTAAGCCGGAAATAAAAATACTCCGTGTGATGCCGGGGGTAAAGCAGGTACTCGGGTTAAAAGATCCTCAAATTGTGTTTTTATAGTCGAGAACTGTATGTGTTTGTTGTAATTTGGTGAGCAAGCCAGCCGCATCTTCATAGGCGGAGGGGCCGAAACGCTTGTTAAGGGCTTCAACAAATAAAGGAAAGGTGAGGTGCGGTTGATCCCGTAATGTCGCTTGGTACCAACGAGACGCAGGGGCGTCCAGGTGGCACGCGGCAATTAACAGAAAATCTCGTGGGTTCGTGTTGTGATATTGAAAATATAAGTGTAAGTTATATAACCAATCGGTCGGATCGCCGACATTAAACCGAGGGCATGGAAATTTATATTCAGAATGTAAAGAAACGACCTGGTGGGGGCTGGCTGAAGGTGACTGTCCAAGAACGCCGGGTGAGGTTGAAGGTTGGCCAAAATCGGGCGGTGCAACGCGGGCCTGCAAACTGTCCATGGACTGCTGGAGGCTGCGGAATTGGGCCAGCATGTCCGCGCGGAGGCCATCGATCCGTTCGGTAGCGTCGGTGCGGGTTTCCACGATCTGATGGGCCAAGAACGACTCTTTGGCCTGACGTTCCTCCCGCAATTCCGTGAGCTGGGAAGCGAGGGTGGCGTGATCCGCTTGAAAAGTCTTTTGAAAATCAAGAAGCTGATTTTGAAGCTCCTTTGTCCGGGTCGTGTATTCTGCCATGGGAGGGAGTAATCTCAACGAGAGCACCAAATTGTTAGCTCCTAGAGGGGCTAAGAATCAAGGCGTCGCCGGAAGGCCGCCGGAGGAGGTGTTGCATTCGGAAGAGAGAGTCAGGAAGAGAGAAAGAGAGAGAGAGAGAGTGAGAGAGAGGGAGGGAACCGGAGATATATAGAGAGAAGAACTTATTTAATTAAACCATGCATAAGCCAAAACATTACAGCGATGTTATTTATAAAAGTATTCATCTGACCGTTACATAAAAAAACAAATAAAACTAAATCAGCGGAGGAGATCAAATCTCGAAAAGCAGGACTGCAGATTAATGCCACCTGTTGTAAGCTGAGCGGGTATAGTGAAATAATGATGCAATCCTGGCCCTCCACGTTTTTTCCGTAACAGTAAAGGATGCGACTGTGGGGTGAAGAGAGAGGAGAAGATGAGTGGCCGGAGGAGGAAGAGGAGGAGGAAATGGAGCAACGCGGGAGCTTCAAGCGGCGGCTACAAGAGGTGCGTTTACAGAGTGCTGAAACAGGTGCATTCGGGGATGGCGCGTCGTCGATGGCCATGTCGGTGCTCGAAGGAATGATGACTGACATGTTCGAGAGGATCGCCGAGAGGCAGCGCGGCTGAGCAACTACTCCGGAAAAGGCGACTCTGTCTTCTAGGGAAATACAGGACGCCGTGCGCCTTGTGCTGCTGGGGGAGCTCTGCAAGCACGCCATTTCCGAGGAGGTGAAGGCCGTCGCCACCTACATGGACGTTGGCCGGGAGGGATAGGCCCGAGGAAGAGATCGCTGCGAATTATTGTTTGTTCTTATTTCAAGTGTTTTTGGGCGGCCTGAAACTGGTGCTTCTGTTTCATCCGGGCTGCGGAATTATGATGTTTGTTCTGCTGGGCCTTGTTATATTCGGAAGGTCTGGGCCTGCTTGGAAGCATATTCGGCCTCCAAGAAGCACAGAATCTCTGGCCCGTTTTGTTTATAAACTATATATTACGTGTAGAAATTCCCCGTATGATATTTTCTTCTTTAGTTTTAATTAGGTCCAAAAATTTTAATTAGGTGCAAAAATTTATATATGTCTTGCATTTTTTATGCATATATTTGGCTCGCAATCTCCTCCCATGAGTGCAGATAATGTGTTCCGTGATTTTTTTTCTTGCATATAACTATAAAATATTTTAAATTTTTTTCGACATATATTTGATGCTAAATCTTGTGTGAACAAACATAAGTTTTCATTTTGTCTTAAAAAACAGATTTGGAAATCATGCTGCAACCTTATTTTTTTGGTTTGAAACTTAAAACGTAATATAAAAACATAGCAACCCAAAAATTAATATATAATTTAATATATAATTTAAACATATTTATATTAATATATAATTTAAAGTACTCTTATTTTTTAATTTAATAATAATAATGCGATTCTAGCTTCAATATTTATATATAATATAATATAATATATCAAACATGAAAAAAATGCATCCACATTTAACGTTACTCGTAGCATTGTAGGTTAAACCTACCGAGGCTAGAAGATAGATGCTGCAAAAGTAGCTCTACAAATTAGGAATAAACACCTATAGGATCATTTATTTTTATTTATTTATTTTTGAAATTGGTATAGGACTATTTTTTGGATGCCAAGAAATCGGCACCCGCGTAAAGAAAATGGTGCATCTCACCAAAGGTGGTAGTGACATATAAGGATTAAAAATGAAGAAGATCTGGTCATGATCATGATAAATTGCTTCTTGATTCAACAAATTCAGTTTTTCCTATTCTTTTTTTATTTTTTTATTCAAAAAATCATGTCCACTAAATATTAATTGGACTTATCTTGTCCATTAAAACATGAAATGAATCCCCCTCCATTTAATTTGAAATAATGAGGATCCGGATCCCGTAGTCACGTAATACTTTTTCCTAGTGAGCGGTGTCCTGTTTCACAAGAACAAACAATGTTTTTAGTTTCTTTCCCCCTTCTCGAATGCAGTCGCCTACGACATTTTTGACCTACTTTTTGTGGACTGAGCGGGTAAGTAGGGGAGAAAAAAAGAGAATTGTGGAAAGAAAGGAGGGATATCACTGTTAAAAGCAATGAGTGCGGATAGCAAAAAATGAAAATAATTAGGATTTTGAATACTAATATGTGCTACTAGTTTCACCAATACATAGGACAGACCGAAAATGTCAAAGCCAGGTGGCCCATATATATACATATTGGGTCAACTCTTTTTATTATTTATTTGATGTTCAATTATAAAAGCTTTATAATAAAAAAATAATCCCCGGCCAGCACCAATAAGCTTATACTGTCGATTCTACACTTTTTGCAGACTTCGAGATATCTACCAAACAATCTGACTTTTTGGCACGGTTTGACTTTCCCGATTTTTCTCATTTTGAACAAAAGTCAGCTAAATTACTCTAAATAAATAAAAAACATAATGATGCTCAATGTGTTACATAAACAATGTCCTGCCGGCTACTTGCCACCATTTTAATATCAAAATTATTAAGAGAGCTCATGAATATGAATATACATTGAATGATTTTAATTTTGGATTGTTTTAATGTTTTTTTTGAACGAGTAGAGACTTATTAAAGCTACATTTGGCACCGTGGCGGCTGTTGTAAACGTATGAATTAAAGCGTCATTCGTTAAAGATCATCTAACAAACATCATCCGTTTGAACATAACAGTGAATGAAGTTCCTTAGTTGGACGTTAACGAATGCTTGCCATCATCGTGCCAAACGGACTCTTATGTTTGATTAATAGAAGAGATCGATGACATAAAATGACCGCTCTATGTGAAAAAAATATTATTTATAGCAGAAAAAAATATAAAATTTGACAGAGTCTATATTACACATACCCTATCCAATGAGCTCAAATTAGTAAGTCGAGAATGATAAATATAATCTAAGACAATTTTTTTGTTAGAATTTTGATTTCCAAATTTGATGTTTAAATGATTTTTCTTGCTTGTCATGAATCTTGCAAGTATGACTCCATATTCTCTCGACTATATATGGGCACTATCAAAAGTAATACTATATATATAAACTATAATAAAAGAAACATAAGATGACAATTCTATGTGAACAAAATATTATTTATAGAAGAAAAATATGAAATTTGACTGAGTCTATATCACACGTACCCTATCCAATGAGCTCAAATATATAAGTCGAGAATGATAAATATAATCTAAGATAACTTTTTGTTAGAATTTTCATTTCCAAATTTGATGTTTAAATGCTTTTTGTTGCTCGTCATGAATCTTGCAAGTATGACTCCATATTCTCTAGACTATATATGGGCACTATCAAAAGTAATACTATATATAAACTATAATAAAATAAACATTTTAAAGAGTTAATAATTTTCATATAATATCATAAAAATTATTTGAATCCTTTCATCTTTACATGAGTGAAGAAGGGAAGAGAGATGGTGGGAAATGCATCAATTTTTCCATTGAAGCAAGGTCTAAACACAATTCCAAATAATAATAAAAGAAAAATATAATATAATGATGGGCAAATAATTAAACACTCACAAATAAGAAACACCTAATTCATGCGATGTGTACACTAATAAATAAGAAACA